>CM073475.1:35315000-35562500 GCA_037074535.1 Gleditsia sinensis | reverse complement strand
GTATAAACATAATCATCAAGTCATATTTAAGCAAGATTTGGAGATAAAGTAAAATATAAGAAAGAATAAATTACATTGACCTTTCTTAAAAAGCCACTTCCTCTACTAGGGTAGAAACATAAAATTCAGATAAATTGTTCATATGATCATATGATATTATCATGACATTTCTAAAAAAGTGATAAACAGAGAAGAATGGAAGGAATTCATTGAAGTACCTTAAGCTGTGAAGTCATCTTATCATATTTAAAGTTCATAGTAAGCTAATAGTTGAAAATGATATATATTATAACCCAAAAAATAAAGATATGAAATGCAACAAAGTACAAGTCCAACATAATGAAATAAAACATCCAGGATATATAAATACAAAGCAAAATAAAACCCAACAAGTTAACATAACATCCTAATTTTGCCAAGCATTGCTATTTGGAAGCAGATCCTACGAGCTCTGCAAAACATTGCAAATGCAAATAATAAGTACATACTTGAGTAGAATATAATAATGAAAATGAGTTATAATATATAGACAAAATATTTGGTATTTTACCCGTCTCAATCTTCTCACATTGTTGTAATTCTTCAACAAAATCCACATTATTAATATCAAATTGGAACAAATTTGGTTTTAACCAATTTTGTGTGCAAATTAGTACCTCAGCCATTCTTAGAGAGAGAGATGATCTAAATACATCTAGTACATGGCCGTTAGTACTAAATGTTGATTCAGAAGCCACTGTTGACACAGGAACAGCCAACACATCTCGAGCAACAATAGAAAGAATATGGAACCTCGAGATGTTTGATTTCCAACATTCTAGAGCTTCAAAACTATCATCTGCATCCACACAAGGTTCAGCTAGATATCTTTCCACTTCATTTTTTGCTTCAATAGAATCTCTAGCTCTTAAATGGGATTTGAAAGGATCTTCTCTAGCTTTTTGAGCATGTTTTCTCTTTGCAGCATCTTAGACTACATTCTCAATGATCATTGAAGAATTGTCCTCTACATTTGAAGTACCTTTAGGATCATATAATTGATGATACCACTCATACAATCTTTGCAAATCAGACTTGACCTTACAAACCATATTATAAGATACAGTAGCATCATAAATATCATCAAATGACCATCTCAAATAAGTAAGTTTGTACCTTGGGTCAAGTACATTAGCAATGAACAATAAGGGGCTTATGTTTTCCACTTTTCCCCAATATTTGTCAAATTTTTTCTTCATTTCAATTGTCATACAATTCAACAAAGAGTCATCACTTGAACTCCAATGCAACAATTCACTCTAAATTAAAGCAAGCTGAGGGAAGGCCTTTTTTGAAGTAACATATAAAGATTTAGACAACTCTAATGTAACATCATAGAAAATTTTTAAGAATTGTATAAAGATTCTAGCATTTTTTTCAATCATCAGAAGAAGGAGGACCAGCTGTCTTATCATCAAAATAATCAACATAGGCAGATTCATCATCCTCTAGCCTATTAAATGCTTATTCAAATTTCTCAGCAGCTTCTAACATCAAAAAAGTTGAGTTCCACCTTGTTGGAACATCAAGACATACAAGACTTTTAGATACAATCTTTAGTTGTTCAACACACTATTTAAACTTTGCAAATCTAAAGGGAGAAGACTTAACATATCTTACAGCATTACGGATAGATGCAATAGATGAATGCATCTCCTTCAAACCCTCATTAACAATCAAATTGAAGATGTGATAACAACATCTAATATGCATGAAATCACCATCTAAAACCAAATCATTCATTGTCTTCATTCTTTTCTTTAAATATGATATTGCCACATCATTTGCACTAGCATTATCCACAGTCACCGTAAATACTTTTTCAATACCCCACTCATTCAAACAAAGTTCTATATGCCTTCCAATTGTTTCTTCTTTGTGATTAGGAATAGGGTAAAAGTTCAAAATTCTTTTTTGGAGTTTCCAATCATTATCAACAAAATGTGTAGTGACTACCATAGAACTTAAATTTTGAATTAAAGTTCAACAATCATTGGTGAGACATATCCTAACACAATTTGACTGTAAGAAATTTTTAAGTTTTAATTTCTCATCCAAATACAGCTGATAACAATCTTTTGCAACAGTGATACGAGAAGGAATATGAAGCTGTGGCTGTAATCTACTACAAAGATACTTAAATCCATACCCTTCAACTATTTTAAATGGAAATTCATCAGTAATAACATAAACAGCTATAGCTTTTCAACACTCCTCAAGATCATACATTTGTGGTGCTTTTATCATGTTACTTCCTGCACCATCTTTTTTGGAAGCACTTGTTGTTTAGGATCATTCACTAAAGCAAAAGGATATTTAGGACATTTGGATAAATGACTTACTAAATTTGAAGTACCATGTGTCTTAGGATTACACATGTACTTCTTTCCACAATAGTTGCATTGAACTGTAGGTTCTGCTGTATCCGGTAATTTGGTGAAGTGATCCCATGTTGCTAAAGATTTTCGAGATCCACTAACAGGGGGTTTTCTTTTCTGTCGCTTAGGGGGAGCAACATTAGAATTTTCAATCTCGAGTGATAATGAAGCACCTACCTTTTCTTTTCCTTTTGGATTAACTTCGAGTGATTTAAGTGTAGATGCTACTGTCTCTTGCTCCTTTGAATTTGAGGAATCCATCTTAAATCTTAACCTACTAAGTGACACAACTCATGAATATCAATATCAAATTATTAATATCAATCTCAGCCCAAAACAAATTTTCAAGAGCCATCACAAAGCAAATAAGAAATCTAAACCAAATGTGGTCACGGATAATATATCAGCCCAGAACAAATTTTCAAGAGCCATCACAAAGCAAATAAGAAATCTAAACCAGATGTGGTCGCGGATAATATATCATCCTAGAACAAAAATTTCTCAGATTCAATCAGAGTCATGAAAATTGTTTGGATTTGCTAAGATATAAAGTTCAACTCAAAAACACCATATCAAATAATTATAGCTCAATCAAAGTATTAAAGAATCAGCCAAGGAAACTAAGACACAAACTCAATAATCAATTAGGGCTGAGATTAGAGCGAATGTTAGAAACTTACCTGTATGGCTGTATTGAGGCTATCAAAGAAGAGGATACGCTGCTACCGTGACGTTGGAGGTCGTGGGTGTGAGCAGCTTACGGATGCCAAATTTGCCTTCAAGGTTGAGCCGTTGAGGCGTGATCATGTTCGTGTGAGTGAAGAAGAACAGAAGAATTGAAACCGGAGAACCCGAGTCGAGAGTGAGAACTGAGAACTGAGAATTGAGAAATGAGATGAGGGACTCGAGTTAGGGGTTAGGGCATGCGAATTGCGAATTGCGATTGTAGAAAGGGGAAAACATGGACTCACTCACGGAGGCAACAAAACGCAACGTTCCTATTAATGCATTTTTTGGGTCGGGTCAAGTTGTGCGGGTTCATTTTTGCCCAACCCGAACCGAATCGTTATAACCCGAAATTTTATATTTTTAACCTTTTTCAACCCATTAATCTGATTTTCTTCATCCGAATAGCAATCTTCGGGTCAGATTACTTCGGTTTGCTTCGGGTTGATCAGGTTACTTACACCCCTATATATAATTACTGAAAAAGGTAGACCCACTTACGGGATCCATCCCATGCACCAAAATAAGATGACCTATAAGGAAGGCTTTTTCCTTTGTTTCACTCTCCGAAGTGGCGTGGCACAAAGCTCAATTGAAGGGGGATGAGTCATCTTACTCGACATCACAGGATCACACTTTCATGAACAGGATGCTTACTCCTAAGTTGGGATATCTTATTAGCCCAAGCAAGAAAAGGCAAATTGAGGGGCGATGACACAAAAGGCAGCCCAACGGACTATTATGGAATACTAAGTACCTCTACTTTTAATACAGCTTAGTACCACTTGGCAATTGCATCTGGACCTACTATTGGTTCTCAAACCTTAATCTCTCTTAAAGTTTATATCCTAAATCTTGAACTTAAAAATTCAAAACTTTAAACCCTAGGATTCAAATTTTACATCTTTAATCTTAAACTCTAAACCTTAATTTTGGACCCATGATCTTCTAAATCTTAAGTCTTCAACCCGTAACTTTTAAATTCTCAAATCTTAAATCTTAAAATTTTAAACTCTAAGCTCAAACCATTTATCAAGAAAAAAAAAAGCTCTCTTTCTAAATTATGAAGAGTGAATGCAATAACCTAGTTTTTTCCACTAAATCCATTTGCCTCTCTCCACCAATGAATGCCCGTCTTATATATCAATAAAACCCTAACCCTGAACCCTGAACCCTGAACCCTGAACCCTGAACCCTGAACCCTGAACCCTGAACCCTGAACCCTGAACCCTGAACCCTAAACCCTAAACCCTAAACCCTAAAACCCTAAACCCTCAATCCTAAACCTTAAACGCTAAACCCTAAACCTTAAACTCTGAACCCTTAAACCCTAAACCCTATATCCTAAACCCTAAGACTCTAAACCCTAAACTCTAAACCCAAAAATCCTAAACCCTCAACCTTAAACTCTCAAGCTTAAATATGGCTATTTGCAGCTTAATATAAAGAATAGGTTCTATGCGCTGCTATTTAGTGGCTTGAAGCTTTTCAATTACTCCTTCAAGATAACCAATGGGAGGTTCTTTCTCAAAATATTGGCGAGAAACTATCTCAACAAAATGTGCAAGCTTGAGAAGGTTGATTTTAGTCTCAGTTTGCTATGAAATTGTGATATAACTGTATCAGAGCATCACCAGCCTGAAAAATATGCAAAGCTTTGATGCAAAAAAGGTGAATTGCACTCACAATTGGAAGGATTCCTACCCAGAATCATGTTATCACGATTGAAGACTATATTGTAACCAGTCATGAAAACAATAGTTGCCACTTAAATCACTAACATTGACAGACAATTATATTGGCAAGATATGGGCTGTTGAAGCAATTAAAATAGTGCCTCCCTGTAGGATTGATAATATGGGCATTCTTTTTGTCCCTTTCTGCATGCAATCAAGTTGGAGGATTAATAATTTCATATATGCAAGTATTAATACAAATAAGATACTCTCTAAGTGTCCAATATGGAAAATACAAAACATCATACTGCAAAAATTGTAGCAGGCCCAAGAGTTGACAGATGTGCGGCATTGATCATAATTGGCTCATTGAAAACATAGGATTTCAACACTTCAGTAGATGTTGTTTGCACATAATCAAAGTCCTAGTATAAACATAATCATCAAGTCATATTTAAGCAAGATTTGGAGATAAAGTAAAATATAAGAAAGAATAAATTACATTGACCTTTCTTAAAAAGCCACTTCCTCTACTAGGGTAGAAACATAAAATTCAGATAAATTGTTCATATGATCATATGATATTATCATGACATTTCTAAAAAAGTGATAAACAGAGAAGAATGGAAGGAATTCATTGAAGTACCTTAAGCTGTGAAGTCATCTTATCATATTTAAAGTTCATAGTAAGCTAATAGTTGAAAATGATATATATTATAACCCAAAAAATAAAGATATGAAATGCAACAAAGTACAAGTCCAACATAATGAAATAAAACATCCAGGATATATAAATACAAAGCAAAATAAAACCCAACAAGTTAACATAACATCCTAATTTTGCCAAGCATTGCTATTTGGAAGCAGATCCTACGAGCTCTGCAAAACATTGCAAATGCAAATAATAAGTACATACTTGAGTAGAATATAATAATGAAAATGAGTTATAATATATAGACAAAATATTTGGTATTTTACCCGTCTCAATCTTCTCACATTGTTGTAATTCTTCAACAAAATCCACATTATTAATATCAAATTGGAACAAATTTGGTTTTAACCAATTTTGTGTGCAAATTAGTACCTCAGCCATTCTTGGAGAGAGAGATGATCTAAATACATCTAGTACATGGCCGTTAGTACTAAATGTTGATTCAGAAGCCACTGTTGACACAGGAACAGCCAACACATCTCGAGCAACAATAGAAAGAATATGGAACCTCGAGATGTTTGATTTCCAACATTCTAGAGCTTCAAAACTATCATCTGCATCCACACAAGGTTCAGCTAGATATCTTTCCACTTCATTTTTTGCTTCAATAGAATCTCTAGCTCTTAAATGGGATTTGAAAGGATCTTCTCTAGCTTTTTGAGCATGTTTTCTCTTTGCAGCATCTTAGACTACATTCTCAATGATCATTGAAGAATTGTCCTCTACATTTGAAGTACCTTTAGGATCATATAATTGATGATACCACTCATACAATCTTTGCAAATCAGACTTGACCTTACAAACCATATTATAAGATACAGTAGCATCATAAATATCATCAAATGACCATCTCAAATAAGTAAGTTTGTACCTTGGGTCAAGTACATTAGCAATGAACAATAAGGGGCTTATGTTTTCCACTTTTCCCCAATATTTGTCAAATTTTTTCTTCATTTCAATTGTCATACAATTCAACAAAGAGTCATCACTTGAACTCCAATGCAACAATTCACTCTAAATTAAAGCAAGCTGAGGGAAGGCCTTTTTTGAAGTAACATATAAAGATTTAGACAACTCTAATGTAACATCATAGAAAATTTTTAAGAATTGTATAAAGATTCTAGCATTTTTTTCAATCATCAGAAGAAGGAGGACCAGCTGTCTTATCATCAAAATAATCAACATAGGCAGATTCATCATCCTCTAGCCTATTAAATGCTTATTCAAATTTCTCAGCAGCTTCTAACATCAAAAAAGTTGAGTTCCACCTTGTTGGAACATCAAGACATACAAGACTTTTAGATACAATCTTTAGTTGTTCAACACACTATTTAAACTTTGCAAATCTAAAGGGAGAAGACTTAACATATCTTACAGCATTACGGATAGATGCAATAGATGAATGCATCTCCTTCAAACCCTCATTAACAATCAAATTGAAGATGTGATAACAACATCTAATATGCATGAAATCACCATCTAAAACCAAATCATTCATTGTCTTCATTCTTTTCTTTAAATATGATATTGCCACATCATTTGCACTAGCATTATCCACAGTCACCGTAAATACTTTTTCAATACCCCACTCATTCAAACAAAGTTCTATATGCCTTCCAATTGTTTCTTCTTTGTGATTAGGAATAGGGTAAAAGTTCAAAATTCTTTTTTGGAGTTTCCAATCATTATCAACAAAATGTGTAGTGACTACCATAGAACTTAAATTTTGAATTAAAGTTCAACAATCATTGGTGAGACATATCCTAACACAATTTGACTGTAAGAAATTTTTAAGTTTTAATTTCTCATCCAAATACAGCTGATAACAATCTTTTGCAACAGTGATACGAGAAGGAATATGAAGCTGTGGCTGTAATCTACTACAAAGATACTTAAATCCATACCCTTCAACTATTTTAAATGGAAATTCATCAGTAATAACATAAACAGCTATAGCTTTTCAACACTCCTCAAGATCATACATTTGTGGTGCTTTTATCATGTTACTTCCTGCACCATCTTTTTTGGAAGCACTTGTTGTTTAGGATCATTCACTAAAGCAAAAGGATATTTAGGACATTTGGATAAATGACTTACTAAATTTGAAGTACCATGTGTCTTAGGATTACACATGTACTTCTTTCCACAATAGTTGCATTGAACTGTAGGTTCTGCTGTATCCGGTAATTTGGTGAAGTGATCCCATGTTGCTAAAGATTTTCGAGATCCACTAACAGGGGGTTTTCTTTTCTGTCGCTTAGGGGGAGCAACATTAGAATTTTCAATCTCGAGTGATAATGAAGCACCTACCTTTTCTTTTCCTTTTGGATTAACTTCGAGTGATTTAAGTGTAGATGCTACTGTCTCTTGCTCCTTTGAATTTGAGGAATCCATCTTAAATCTTAACCTACTAAGTGACACAACTCATGAATATCAATATCAAATTATTAATATCAATCTCAGCCCAAAACAAATTTTCAAGAGCCATCACAAAGCAAATAAGAAATCTAAACCAAATGTGGTCACGGATAATATATCAGCCCAGAACAAATTTTCAAGAGCCATCACAAAGCAAATAAGAAATCTAAACCAGATGTGGTCGCGGATAATATATCATCCTAGAACAAAAATTTCTCAGATTCAATCAGAGTCATGAAAATTGTTTGGATTTGCTAAGATATAAAGTTCAACTCAAAAACACCATATCAAATAATTATAGCTCAATCAAAGTATTAAAGAATCAGCCAAGGAAACTAAGACACAAACTCAATAATCAATTAGGGCTGAGATTAGAGCGAATGTTAGAAACTTACCTGTATGGCTGTATTGAGGCTATCAAAGAAGAGGATACGCTGCTACCGTGACGTTGGAGGTCGTGGGTGTGAGCAGCTTACGGATGCCAAATTTGCCTTCAAGGTTGAGCCGTTGAGGCGTGATCATGTTCGTGTGAGTGAAGAAGAACAGAAGAATTGAAACCGGAGAACCCGAGTCGAGAGTGAGAACTGAGAACTGAGAATTGAGAAATGAGATGAGGGACTCGAGTTAGGGGTTAGGGCATGCGAATTGCGAATTGCGATTGTAGAAAGGGGAAAACATGGACTCACTCACGGAGGCAACAAAACGCAACGTTCCTATTAATGCATTTTTTGGGTCGGGTCAAGTTGTGCGGGTTCATTTTTGCCCAACCCGAACCGAATCGTTATAACCCGAAATTTTATATTTTTAACCTTTTTCAACCCATTAATCTGATTTTCTTCATCCGAATAGCAATCTTCGAGTCAGATTACTTCGGTTTGCTTCGGGTTGATCAGGTTACTTACACCCCTATATATAATTACTGAAAAAGGTAGACCCACTTACGGGATCCATCCCATGCACCAAAATAAGATGACCTATAAGGAAGGCTTTTTCCTTTGTTTCACTCTCCGAAGTGGCGTGGCACAAAGCTCAATTGAAGGGGGATGAGTCATCTTACTCGACATCACAGGATCACACTTTCATGAACAGGATGCTTACTCCTAAGTTGGGATATCTTATTAGCCCAAGCAAGAAAAGGCAAATTGAGGGGCGATGACACAAAAGGCAGCCCAACGGACTATTATGGAATACTAAGTACCTCTACTTTTAATACAGCTTAGTACCACTTGGCAATTGCATCTGGACCTACTATTGGTTCTCAAACCTTAATCTCTCTTAAAGTTTATATCCTAAATCTTGAACTTAAAAATTCAAAACTTTAAACCCTAGGATTCAAATTTTACATCTTTAATCTTAAACTCTAAACCTTAATTTTGGACCCATGATCTTCTAAATCTTAAGTCTTCAACCCGTAACTTTTAAATTCTCAAATCTTAAATCTTAAAATTTTAAACTCTAAGCTCAAACCATTTATCAAGAAAAAAAAAAGCTCTCTTTCTAAATTATGAAGAGTGAATGCAATAACCTAGTTTTTTCCACTAAATCCATTTGCCTCTCTCCACCAATGAATGCCCGTCTTATATATCAATAAAATTTAATTCATCTCCAAAATGCCTCTCTACTTATGCCTCTTTGAAAAACGTGTAACACAACCATGAATACAGTAACTTGTGATTTTTCGCCAAACCTATTACAGAGATACAATTTCCTAGACATGCCAAATGGAATGGAGATGTGCAAAATCTCTAATACATTGGAGATGATGTTATGCATGCTAGAGTCTAAAGAGTGGAGATGAAAAGAGAAAGAAGAACTTGACAGCTAAGGTGAAAATATAAGGAGTCTAAAAACTGAGAACAGCGAAGCATTAAGGGAAAATTATTTTTAAAACAAAAACTTAAAATATATTCAGTCAGGTCAATTAATGACATGTTTTAATTTTCAGACCCACTGCATAAACCTGATTTTTTCATTAAACTACATTGATATGAACTCATTAATTTAATTTAACCGGATCAATATATTATTATGCAAATTCGATCGAGTAAACAATTTATACACTCTCCTATTTGAAGGGATGGGTTATTTATTAGTTTTTATTAATTCTCTATGCCTCTTGTGATGATTCTTTCAGTAAAAGCATTTGACGATTATTTCACTTTTAAAAGCCCATATTACTCGCGCAAAATTATTTCATGGATAAAGTCCTCGAGCATTGAGGAGACAAACTGAAAAATCATACAACCAACGTTTCAAGCGTTTCGTCCCTATTTCACACAAACTTGAAGTATATAAATTTCTTAATGGGGAAATTTAATTCTATTTAGTAATCAAATATTTTGTGCTGTAAATTATTTAAAATAAATCTTAATCTGTTGTTATCAAAATGCCTAAACTTACTGCCAAATTGCATTGAAGAATAATTGATACACTCGCTACGAAAAATGATCCTCTAAATTGCATTCACCGAGCTGTTCGCTTTAAAGTGAACATAGCATTTGAGATCTTTTTTGCAAAAAATGGGTGCGCAACAAACAGCCTTCAATTGCAATTTTCTGCCATTAATTATCTACTCTCTAGCGCAATAAACAAAAAGGAACTCAGCAATGAATTAACCATACCATCAATTCAAGGAAAAAGACCGTCGATATGAGCTTAACAACTGAGCAGTAGTTAACATAATGCAACCATTCCAGGTATACAGGGGATCATATGATAGACAAGCAAAATCATTGAGACAAGAACAATCTTCAATACCTTGAACTGACAACACATTGTACAGAGTATGTAACTGTTTAGATGTACCTCGTTGCTCAGATGTACTTTAAACCGGAGATATATTGTTGTCTAGAGATTAGATACTGAGCCAGGGAATATATAATTCCTAATAAACCCAATATCCTAATCTTGAGCACATCTCCCATTACAATAGAAGGCAGATTAAGAGGCAACGTCAGCAATGGTGTTGCGTCCGTATGCTTAGTATAACTCCAAACATACCTGTTGAAAAGTATATGGCTAGGAAATGTAAGAATGAGAAGGGCCAAATTCTTAACCACAAAGGTCCAATCTGGCCCACCAATTTGAAGACCCCATCCAGCATCACCATGCCAGACATCTTCTGATATGCCGTAGAGGGCAGTCAAAACCAGGTAGGCTGAGATCACAACAGTCACAGGAAAATATCTTTGCTTGTCCCCAAAACCAGAAACAAAATCAGAATCCTGATTGAGCAGCAGCAAAATAGGAGCCAAGAAAAATATAGCACGATTTGAGCCACCTGTAAGGTTAATATTCAAGATTAGGCATATGGCAAAGCACATTACTGTAGCAACATTACCAACAGCAGGCATCCATGCTCCATCTGCAGCCATCCTCTTGATTGTAAATGAGGGAACAGTTGAGGCCCGACGTTGTATGAATCTCGTTCTTGGTGGGAGACTAGTAGATCCACTTTGACCAGAATAATTATGCCGAATTCCACCCCTATCAACAACCTTTTCCCGCAAAATAGAAGCAAGTTCATATTTTATCTCCAAGGCTATAAGCATAAAGATTGCCGCATACAAACCAAGAAGAGATGTCCTTGCACCTTCAACAGCCAGCAAAGTTGTAAGCTTCTTCTCCTCCTCACCGATGCTTCCTATTTCGCTATCTTCAAGAACATTCTTAATTCTCATTTGGCCCTCCAAAAGATAAGTTACAGGAAAGAGAGCCACAAGAAGTGCAAATACCCAGGGTAGAAGCTTTGTGCTTGAGGCAGAGGGCAAATGTGTGAAGACGACAAAAACAGTCGCACAAACCATGGTAACCACAATGAGGACATGTAGAACCGCTGCCTGGAGAAAGTACTCAGCAGAAATGTAGATACCAAGAGCAACCCCAATGGATATGGAGTACAATGCTCTTAGTTCAACAATGTATTTAATGGGAATGATAGATGTGACAGATGCTAGAGTGAGCAAAATTGCAATAATAAGCAGCCAAGAAGGCCAGGTAGCCTTCTGAGCCATATAACCATAAATTGAGATATCATCAGCAGAATGACGTGCAGCTTTGATTAGATCAGATCGGTAAGTCAACAATAAAGGTATTGGTGGTTGCATCAAGATAAAAAGTAGACCTGTTGCCACTACCAGCACTAGGCATCTTTTGGCAGACTGCAGGTAAAAAGAAAAACTTATGATTACGTTGTGCCATGCATGAAGAAAGCAGACATGAGCTCATTCAAATAGGAGATCAAGAATGTTACTACCCTAAAATTTGCAATGCATATTTAATAACCCCTTCCCCACTGGGAGCTTTTGCCTGGCCAAATAAAGAAGAGAAAGAAGCTGGATAGGATAGCTATACATACCAAAACATGAGAGAAGTGGAGAGCAACAATTGGAATACAAGCCAATCCTGTCAGTAGTATACAGAAACCCAAAAGTAAACCATCTGAGGGAGATCTCCCATTCCACCACTGGATGGCTTCAAAAATTGTTTCACGACAAAACCACACAGATAAGGCAACCACAGATGCGTGAACACAACCTTGCCAAGGTTTCATCCTAGAAGCTGCTCTTGATCTATCCCTACCAAATCCAACAATAGTAAAGTATAATAAAACTGACACTAAAGGCATTAAACAGATTAGGAACCCTTCAAACTGATATTAGCAAGAGACAAGAACAAGAATTACCTGTAAAGAAGTAATGGAGGAGAAATGGCCAATAAGAGAACAGCTGAAACCCAAACAACAGACTTTGATGTAATAAACAACATGGCCAGCTTTGAAGAATATAGGCAAGTCAAAATCCAAACTGCTTTTGCTCCAATACGATGATCAACAGACAGCCTTCTTACCAAAGCCAAACCCAAAAATGTTGTCATAATGACCATATAGCTTGGATACATCACCTCATCCTCAAACCCATAATAGTAGATGCTGGAGAAATTGAAAAATCGATTCTCAATGTGGCACAACAGCAATGCATGGCTTATCAAGCTGATCTCAGTTAAAAAGTGAAACTTAGAAGGTAGAAGAGCTAAACCAGGAATAGCCATAGCCAGGGCAACATTTGCTATTATGAGTTTACAGAAAGATTTCAGGGACATCCCTGCCAACCAAATATTTAAATCCCAAAAGTTGTGTAGCACAAACCATGCAACCATCAAGCTCCCAAGTATAACAAAAGCAAAGTATGATGCCAGACTCTTCTTTGCAAAAAAACGAGCCAAATAAAAGCCAGCTACTGAAGGCAGAGGAAGGAACTGCATATTAAACACAGATGCTAACTCAATTCAAGTAAGAGTCAGAAAATTAATTGTTTTACCATCATCCACTAATGAAGCCAGCAGACCAAGATTGAATGTATCCTCAAATCGATTGTGTCATGAAGCAAAAGGAATTTTATTGCACCAGAGGGGAAGTTAATATTAAATAAAGCAAAGAAATGGTTACTGATCATCAGTTAATACCTATACATAGCATAATCATCAAAGAAATATCTATGCATATCAAGGGAGTATAAACCCATGCGAACTTATGTGGGGAAACAAATCTAAAGTTCCCATACCAATAAGCAAAAGCATTGCAGAACAGATAAAAGCATTACTTCTAAATTTTAATTTCAGAGAAAAAAATTTATTGATGGAAAGAGAAACAATACAAATGGAGGACAAAAAATTCTGAAACCATGAATAATAACAATGACAATAACAATAACAATAATATCTAAACAAACATTAACTTAGAAGAGCTTTTCAATTCCTTTGCAAGTCCACAAGGGCCAAGCCCCAAAAAAACAATTTGCTGAAACCCATATGGAGACCAAAAAATTAATTTTTTTCCCAAGGATGTAACAGACGAAATTTCTTATTAAAATCTCACATTACATTCTACCCACAGACACCACAATCCTGCAAAAACAGCACACTGCCAAAGAACTTTGTACTCCGTTTTGCTATCAAAGCATCTGAACTTAAGAGCTAAAAAATGATCTAGATCAGCTGGACAAACCCAATTCTCATTAAAGATGCCAAACAGTCAATCCCAAATCTTCCATGCCACTTCACAATGCGAAGGAAAAAAACAAGTGATTGTCTCTAAACTCTGATAACACATCACAAACATTAAACATAGTCTTAGAGGGAGCCTTAATCTTCCCAAAAGACTTACATAAAGTAAAGCTCTAATGCTCTATGCATTTGGATTTCAAATGAAAAAAATAGAGGAGAAATAACAAGTATATAATCCCAAATAATCCAAATTCCTACACCATGCTCTGATTTCCTTAATTTTACATAATACCTCGTAAAACTAGAATTTTCACACAACAAAGAATCACCAATCCAATAGTCCTCCCAAAACTGAATTCAAGTACCATTACAAACTCAATGATAGATGAACTTCCAGGGGCTGGATTGAGAAGGACCAATCCTAAATTTAGCATCATAAACATCTAGTTGTGCACCATCTTTGCTGCTAATCACCCTATGCCCCAAAGCGTTAGCTCCAAAAGAAAACTGCCAAAGCCACTAAGACTTACAACATACGTCCCACAAGGAATCCTGCTCAATCCTACAAGCTACCCCAATAGGAAGCTTAAGCAATGAAAGATAGTAAAAAGGAATAATACACAGGGAAGACAAAAAGATGAAGCAGGTGGGTTACTCCCTAAAGGAACACTCAAGTAAGTAAGGGACTATTATATAACCATACAACCTACTCAAGTTAACTAGTGAATGCCAGTTAAGTAATAAGAATCACACCAGTACTTAGTTCAATCAGACTATCATGCTCAGTTCTTACAACATTGCTACTTACACAACCTTTTATAACAATCTTTGCAAAAAAATCTAATGTGCCCATAGTTCTTTATGGTACACTGTGCACTATTGCGCCATGGCGCAAAGGTGTTTAGGAATTAGGGTTATTTTAAATTTTCTACTATTTTAAGAGTTTAGTTATTTTATTTTTATTTCTTATTTTAATGTTTTCTTAGGCTACTAGGAATCTTTAATATTTTAATGTTTTCTTGTGTAATCAGGAATTATCATTATTTCAATGTTTCCTAGTGTGTTTAAGAAGTCCTAATGTGTTTAGAAGTCTACAATGTTTCTTAGTAGAACTAGGTGTCTTAATTAGAATCCCAATTCAGAATCTTTCAATCATTATTTAAATTTTCAGAGAATTTCTATTTCACTCTTTCGAGTGTGTTTATCTTTGCGCTTAATTTGTTGCGTCTCACAATTGCTTAGGGCAATATTGAATAGAAAAAATGCTTTAGGTTGGAAACCCTTGACAAAGGAAGGCTTGTGTTACATACACCTATTTATAATAGACCCAAGGATGTTTAGCTTGCAATAAAACCAATATGGGACATCTACAGTGAAACTAAATAAAGAAGAAAGATTATCTAATACTATTATAACCACCCCTCAAGCTCAAGCATATAAACTAAGTAGGTGATATGACCCTTGAATTAATAGAACTACTAGTAGTAGGGAATGTAATTAACACTACAAATATAATGCACAGCAGCAAGGGCAATCGGAGTGATGTACAGTTGGTCAAAAAAATCATTGGTATGATGCACAACATGAAGAGTGACTGCAGTGACGCACAATTGAAGAAAAATGCCACTGGTCCGATGCACCACAAGAAGAATGGCTAGAGCAATGTGCAACCAAAGATAATGGATGAATTGTAGCCAAAGAACCGCCAGAAAAGACACTGGAAGACTGCAAAAAAAGTCAACGGACATAAAACTACAGAAAAAGTGATTGGAGAACTGTGGGATCACCACCAGCCATGGCAGCTGTTGGCAACAGCTGCCACTGCAATGGTGGAAGACAATTGAGGGTGGGATTTCAGAGCTCTCCCATTTTTAATACTTCCAATGTTGCATGCGTAATATGCAATGTAAGGCAAACCCTTAAGGATAACAATTCAGCACTGCACTAATCCATCAGAATTCTAGGCACGAAATATACCTTTAGATACTCTAAAACAAAATGCCCTCAGTTACGTTTAGTTTGTTAAGATAAACGTTTAGAAATGCCTTTACAATGGACTTCTAAATTTTTTCGAGCCAAGAGTACAGCCAATAAATCTGCTAAGGAACAGGACTATATCATCATTTGCATTTACATTTTCCCTCCTCCTTTTCTTTTTGTCAGTTAATTCATAAGAAACAAACATAGAGATGTAAATAAAGCCTGTTTTTCCATTGAAAAGCATCCTTGGCACAACTATTCAACTTAGAAACCTTGAGGTGAAAGTATGGTGTTCACTGTTTACCAGAGTCAATGTATTGCGGGTAAATTGCCTCAAGGTGCACCAAAACTTCTACAGAAATTATAAATACATTTAAGGTGCACTAAAAAAGGTTTGTTCTGCGTACCACTACTGGAAATCCCACAACAAGTGCTCCTGCAGCACTGACCACTATGGCCAAAGTAGAGAAAGCCACCGAGCTGAGGGCGTCAGAAATCATACCCATGGCATATGCACCTGCTCCAGCCGCCCCTCCAAGCATAGTTGTAGTTACAAGAAGATAATTCAGAGGCGGTGGAACCTGGATATACCGACCAAAAGAATGGAAAATAACCCTGATCTCCAAAGAAATAACAACAAAAACCAAGGCAGCGGCACCATTGACAACCCGAATACTCTGAAGCTGGTGCTGGTTCTTAGTGACCCACCAAAGCGCGCCCCTCGTGGATGCGTAAAGTTGGAACAAGAATGGGATAAAGAAGAGAAGGAGCATGTCACAAACAGAAGCAGCCGAAGAAAATATAATCGAGTAATGGGAAGCAATGTGAAACACAAGAGGGAAGAAAAGCAAATTCAGAGTATGGAAACAGCTTTCAAGAGGACCAAGGATAAAGCTGTCAACGGGAACCTCCCCGCCGTGATACCGAGCTTCGTGCTTGGTCTTGAAGGACGATACTCGAGGTATGGAGTAAAGCCAATAGAAGAAGCAATTGAATGACATGAGATAGTACGAAGCATTGTTCATTCCGACGGCGGAGATGGTGGCCCAAGTGAAAAGAGAAGAAGCGGAAATGGGGACACAGGCAAACAGAAGGCGCTCGAGAGCAAGGACTATAGAAGGGTTTTCAATCTGAATCCACTTAAACTGAAGAGAGGCCCAAACGCCGATCAAGAAGTTGGTTTCGGCGCAAAGGAAGGCAGCGAGGACTGCAAGAGCAACAGAATTAAAAGTGAGCATGAGAGGGGAGCTGAAGAAAAAGGCTATCTGAGCGAAGAGAAGCGATAACCATACTCCAAAGAAGGCAGCGGGCTTGAAATTGAGGGAGTCAATGATGTAGGCGATCATAAGGCCCACAATCAGGGTAGCCACAACCGGGGTGCCGCCAAGATCAAGGAGGAAGGCTGCACATGGTACAAGAGCGATGGCGATCCTATAGTTGTGGGCAAACACAGAAGACGAAAATCGATAATTTTTTACAGATCTCGAATGGGCATCGTTGTTGTTTCCATGAAAGCTACTGCTAGGGCTAGGATTAGGGTTAGGGTAAGGGCTAAGATCAGAGTAGTAGGACGAGCCACTTTTGAAGGAGGAGAAAGAAGGAGCGCTGGTCGAAGTGGAAATGTAAGGACGGGATGAGCGTGCCTGGAGCTCCGGCGGCAGCATCTTCGCATCGCCCTGAGTGGGAGAGTTCACTTCGGTTGACTGAGAATCAGGAAGCCGGGGACTGAAACTGGGAAGAATCGTTTCGCTGGTTGTTTTTTTTTTTTGGTGCCCTTAATAGACCAAGGCCAACTGGACTCAATGGGCTGAGCCGGTTGGCGATGGGCTAGGCTTGGTTACTTCGACAAAAGTCTTAAAAACCTTAGCCCTTCTCTCTCCTTGATTTCTTCTTCCAACCCCAACCAATCAAAGGTTCAATGGATTCGGGCCGCCGCCTCATTTAAAAAATTTAGTGAGAGCATTTTTTTTTTTCACCATCTCATAATTTTTCTCTCTCTAAATCTCCCTATTTTAGGAACAGAGGAGCGAGATTTTTGTCATTCATTTTCTCTTTCTTTCTTTTCAAATAATTGAAACAAATAAGATAATTTTAAAAATATTCTCCCCTCACCTCCATTTTAAAGTTCTCCCATTTTTCTTGTAACCCTTTCTTTTTCATTATATGCTTTGACATATGTTAAAAAAAGTATATGATTTCTGTCACAAACAAAAATATATGATTTAGTAGCTTTTAAGAAGTTTTAGTGTTTAAAAAGATGTATTATTTTATAAAATAATAATTTTTCTTTTTACATATTTGAAATTAATTTACTTAAGTTCGGTTTAGTTGATGGAAATGAGAGGATAGAATGAAAATTTGAATTCTCATTCCATAGATATGATGTTTAGTTGATGGAGTATAATTATCATAAAATACACATTATTTTATATGATAAAATATACGTTACTTTTGAAAATAGACAAAAAATGAAGAAATAGAGTAAAATAAGATGGAAAAAATCTAAAATATTATTATAAAATAAAAAAGTAAGATTAAAATAAAATAAATAATATTTAAAATATTTTTTAATACTATTAATATTTTTAATAAAAATTTTATATTACTAATTATTTGTATTATTTTATGATCAAAATAATATTATTTTATTAATTTTATTCTTTAAATATATTTTTATTTTTTTATTAATTTTTTATTTTATTTTTGTATTATTTATTATATACTAAACATAAAAAAATAATAAATATTTTATTTTATTTTATGTTATAATAAACATAATTTTAATAATAATATTTTATTTTATTCTCATTCTTTTTTTTATTGTCAACTAGACGAGGCCTTAAATTCAAAGTTACACTATTTTTGTTATTTTTTCAAGGAGTCCAATCCACTTATAGTCAAGCGGAAGATTAAGATTAAATTTAGTGTGTGTAAGTGTCTATGAATGCGTCATGTGTTGCATACAAGACATTGCCCAACCAATATACAAGACCATGATGTCAACCAAGACCTTTGTTCCATTTACGACTGCTAAAGCTTAAAGATCTAAAAAAATTCTAGATAATTCGTCGTGAGCATATTATGTATGATGCTTGTTTCTTTTTCTTGCTGATTTCCGTCCCATTCCTGTGCTCATTCCTTATTGCTGGCAAGGTAGCAATCTATATTTTATGTACCAGTTTGTTTTCGAACTGATGAAATGTGCTTTTTGAGGGGTTGGATATTGTTGTTTGTTATTACATGATGTGTTTCTAATTCAACGACTGGAGTTTGGCTTTTCATTCCCCTCTTCTCTTTGCTAATTTTTTTTTTTGGTACGGCTTGCTACTGGTTCTAGTATATATTTCTTTGTTTTGTTTATTTATTGTTGTAATTTGTGTCTACTGCTTCTAACTCCAGTCGCTGGAAAAAAAAATACATAAACAAAATTATTTTAGTTTATGAGTACGAGCTTCTGCTATTTGGTTTGGTTTAATTGTGGATTTGAGAAGTTATAAATGATTTTATTGAGGGGGATTTTGAGTTAATTTTTTGACAGAGCTGTAGTAAGAGTGAATAAAATTAAACTAGACGGATCAAAATTGATCAAATTTATATAAATCAAAAAAAATTATTAAAAATAGTTTAAATTAATTTTTTATTAAAGAAATAGACTAATTTAATTTTTTGTTTAGAAAAAATTTAAACCAAATCAAATCAAAAAATTGATTAATATATTAGTAATTATATATATTTAATATTATTATTTTATTATTTTTTATCTCTTGCGATTGAAGTCATTGTCAGCAGGTTGCTTCTCCAATATTACGTCAAATTTATTAATTATGACATATATTTTAAATTTTAATTTTTTTTTTAATGAGGCTCTCAATTTTTCACCCACTTCTTTCTGCTCGTGCATTGTCTTTTCTTCATTCAATTTGTCAACATCATTAAAAAAAAAAAATTAGATGAGGCCCTTAAAATGTGGCACTGGCACAGACTACACAGAGCCATCTAATATCGTACTACGAGCTGCAATCTCATTTTATCTTGTGAACAATAAAAAGTAGAGGCCATTGCTAAAACTTAGATACTGAGAATCAAAGCCTGAAAAGTAGAAAGTCTATCCAATTAACTCCTTTTTTAGTTTAATATATTTCCTGCAAAGAGGAATTGGTAGCAGGTCTCGCGCTTAAAAAAATGTTAATTAGACAAAATTAAAAAAAATTGATTTTTTGAGGTTGATTTTATAATATAAATCAAATCGAATAAGTTTAATTTAAAAAAAATCTTATAATTTGTTCGATTTAATTGAATCTTAAAAATTAAACCAAACTATAAACATTCCTAAACTATAGTGTATTAGTCAGAATTCGTTCATTTCTTTTCTCATGGAAAGGTTGGTGTTGTGGAGAATAAAATAGCCATTTAATGGCATTGAAATTAGATTATTATATTTATGAGCTAGTAGTTTTGTGAGAGTTGTATTTTTAGAGTGACTTCTAAAGTCAATTTTTGCTATAAAAAAAACGTCGAAGATTATTTCTTCTTCTCGTGTTTGGCTAAATGTGAAAATATGAGTTACAATTTATTTAAACATATTTGTTAAAATTTTGTTGATAGTGGGGGTAAGAACAAAATATTTATAGATTATTCATAACTTTATGTACACACATGATCATAGTAATTATATTGTGAGCTATTAATCGAAGCATGATTATATTTATGGAAAAGTCTTTGTACATCTTTGAAATCACTAAGTAAAAAAAGTGTTAGCAAGAGTTATAATTTTAACATTGGTTATACAAATCATCACAAAATTAACTGTTACAAGTCTTAACAATTATTTTGAAAAATTGCAATACTCTGTTGTTAAACACAATAACAGTATTTTATAATTATCGTTAAACTATGTTTTAATAATTATTTATAATTATCATTAAATTACGATAATTATAAAACTATCATTATATTTTATTTTTCTTTTTAAAATTCTTTTAATTTTTCTTCTTTATTATTCACATCACATTTGAGTTGCTTTGCCTGCGCAGCCTCACTTACTTTTTAATCAATGCTATACCAATTGCCTTAGCGGAAATGGAGATAATGAATCAAGAGCTATTCTTAGAGAGCAATGCTCCCACGTCAAAAATTTGGACACAGGCAGTTTAACCATCTTAATGTGCAGCTTGTAAGGGATTAGTGTCCATGTGAATGCTGATAACATGTAGTGTCCACGTGAGCGTCATATGAGGTTGTTAAGCTCTTGGTGTGTGTATAAAATAGATGTACGAAATAGTGTAAACACACGAAGATTAATATGAATGAATTTCAATATTCCTTTCTTTTTCTGTTTTTAATTTCTTAAATCTCAACATGGTATCAGAACCTGCCATGAAAAACCTCTCTTCTTCAAGTTCTTTACAGAACTCAACAAATGGCAAGACAGAACTAGTATCGTTCTCGCATCCTTTATCAATCAAGTTTGATGAAAAGAATTTTCTTCTTTGGAAGCAACAGATCATAGCAACAATTAGGGATCATCAATTACAGCACTTTCTTGATCCCAAAGTATCAATTCCAACGAAGTTTGAATCAGAAAATGATGAAGCTGTAGAGATTTATAGTAAAGAATTTGTTAATTGAGATTCTCAAGATTAACTTATACTTTCTTGGTTTCTCTCCTCCGTGACCGAAGCAATGCTTACAAGACTTGTGGGATGTGATACTTTAGGACAAGTCTATATCCGTATTGAAGCCTTCTTCAATGCTCAAACCCGAGCAAAGGCTGTCCAATTCAAAATGCAACTTCAAAACACCAAGAAATGTTCTATGAGTGTAAGTGAATATTTGTTGAAAATCAAAAATGCTGTTGATTATCTAATAAGCATAAGTTGCCCAATGACTGAAAGCGACCATATTGATGCAATATTAGAGGGATTGCTAGAGGAATATCTACCTTTTGTTACGTCAATTACTTCAAGAATTGACCTTTACTTTGTAGGAAATATAGAATCCCTTCTGTTAGCACATGAAGCGAGATATGAGCAGTCTCAAAGAACAAATTTTTTATCTGCAAATTTAGTTCAAACTCATCTTGGAAATGGTGTACAAAATTTCACTCTAAGAAACCAGTACTTTGGAAGACATCAGGGCTTCAGAGGCAGAGGACAAAGAAATGGGAGCTTTGGAAATAAAAGGGGCCGAGGAAGATTTTCTTATAATTCTTTTCATGGTATAATTTCAGTACAATGCCAAGTATGTGGCAAACAAGGGCATCGAACCTTAAACTGTTACCATCGGTATAACCCTGCCTTTCAAGCTATCACAAATCCTATAAGTGAGGTGTAGAAAACCCACAAATGAATGCTATGATAGCAACACCAGAAACGTTATTTGATGCAAGCTGGTATCTAGATTCAGGAGTTTTAAACCATGTAACAGTAGATGACAACAACCTGAGTCAGAAAATGCAATTTAATGGCAATGAAAAGCTGCACATAGGAAGTGGTAAAGGGTTACATATTTCGCATATTAGACATTCATCATGCTACTCTTCATCTTACCCATATTCACCTCTACACCTTAACAATATCTTGCATGTACTTGCTATAGTCAAGAACTTACTTAGTGTTTTCAAATTTTGCAAAGATAATAATGTTTTCTTTGAGTTTTATGTTGACTATTGCCTTGTTAAATCTCAAGTTATCAAGAAAGTAGTTTTAATGGGCAAAGCCACTAATGGCCTATATACTTTTGATGCTTTGACTCTATCCCATCTGATTCAGCCCCTTGCATTTGTGTCAAGATCACCACACAAGTCAAACTCTGTCTCAGCTTTCCAATCAAGTGTTCAGCCCACCCAGCCTTCATCTCTTAATATTAGTTTGTTTGAACTATAGCACAATAGACTTGGCCACCCATATTATAAAATTCTAAATACAGTCATGAAGTCGTATAATCAGCAAGTATTTTTAAATAAAAATGAATTTAATTTTTGTAGAGCATGTTGCCAAGGAAAACTACATCGATTCCCATTTTCTGTGTCTGAAACAATATATAACCAACCATTACAACTCATTCATTCAGATGTATGTGGTCCATCTCCCATTCCATCAACAGAAGGTCATCAATACTTCATTCTCTTTATAGATGCAGCAACTCAGTTTACTTGATTTTACCTACTCAAGCAAAAGTTTGAAGTTTATAAAGTTCTTCTACAATTTAAAAACATGGTTGAACTGCAGTTTAACACTAAAATAAAAGATTTCTAATTTGATTGAGGGGTGAGTTTCAGCCTTTTTCCAAGTTTCTCTTTGCCTACGGGATTCATTATATAGTCAGCTGTCTATACACACTCCATGACCACTAAAGCTAAGGTTGGAGTCTTCAAATCAAAGGCTTTCACTGCCTCTACATTTGACACATAACCAAAGAGTGTCAAATAGACACTACAAATTGTTCATTGAAAATCAATAATAGATGAAGAATACAATATACTACTAAAGAATCACACTTGGATCTTAGTCCTACTCTCACCTTACAGTGACTTGACATGAAATAAGGTGTATATCAATTTATTTTTATTTTAATATAAATAATTTTTTAGTCATTATCTATTTTTTGTTTTCATTTGTTCATAATGTTCTGATGATAACTATAAAAAAATTTAGAAAATGTTGATTATTTTAATTACAATAAAAACAATTTATAAAATATGCATAAATATGGTTTCATAAACAGTGAATAATAGGTAAAGGTGAGGTTAGATTTTATAATTATTGTAAAAAACATGAAAAGGGTCCAAGACATTTATATTAGTATACATATATTAATATTAACAAAACTAAAACGAAATTATTTAAATTAATTTTTTTTTTAAAATACCAATATGATGGCTTTTCAATTCGTAACTGAAAAAAAAAATGTAAGGCAGTTTGATTCACCGCATTTTGTTCATTTTTAGTTGAAGTGATTTTACTGTTTTAGAGGTTCACTCAAAAAAGCGAAAGAATAGTTACTCAATTTTTCGAGTCCAATCAATCAATTTGGTCTAATACAATTTCAAAAAGAGATTTTTATTAAATAATATATATATATATATATATATATATATATATATATATATATATATATACACTGTTTTCCATAATATCGGTATTTTTAACTTATCTATTTATAAAAAAATATAAGTTAAATAGTCTTTTTCTCCTTAAAAACCCTAATCTCTTGTCATTCTTTAAATTATTTCTAGATATTTGTTGTATTGAATGTGGAAATGTGAAGAAATATAAGCATTTTAAAAATTAAAAATCAGATGCCAATGATAAGAAAATTATCTATAATTATCTGTATTATAATGTTTTTACAATAAATAATTAATGTATATTTCATATTTTTTGTAAGATTCATGCAGTGATTACACGTGTTCACTATTGACTTTGGAAAGCAAATGACTAGAGATTTTCAAGTTATAAATTTTTTAACCTTATATGTTGTTTATATGACATATTTAAGAATAGTTTATGATGTATTAAATAAATACTTTAAAAAGACTTTAATTATGTGAATTTATCATATATATATTCTTTTAACCCTTATTTGGAACTCTCATTCTTTTTATTTTAATGTGTATTTTTTTATAAAATTGCATTAAAATAAAAGAACTGAAGGTTTTAGGGTAAGGATTGAAAAAAAAATGAATTAAAAAATAAAAGGGTTGGGATTTAAAAAAATAAAATAAATTATAAATAAAAGAATTAGATTTTAAAAAATTACATAAAAATAAAAGTGTTGAGAATTTTAGGTTATGACATATTTATAAAACTTGTAACCTTATATGGCATATTTAAGAATAATTTATAATGTATTAAATAAATATTTAAAAAAGTGTTTAATTATGTGAATTTATCAATCTGCGCGCGCACGTGCTGTGTTTTTATAAAAATGCATTAAAATAAAAGAGGTGAAGGTTTTAGGGCAAGGTTGGAAAAGATGAATTAAAAAATAAAAGGGTTGGAATTTTTAAAAAAAATATATATATTAAAATAAAAGGGGTGAGGGTTTTAGGTTAATTTTAAAAAAAATGAATTAGAAATAAAAGAATTAGAGTCTAAAAAATTACATAAAAATAAAAGAGTTGAGGATTTTAGGTTAAAATTTAAATAAAACACGCACTAAAATAAGTGTTAGGAAAAGTTGAGAAATATTCAAAAAGAAGAGTTAAAGAGTTGAATTGGATGTTTACAATTTTACAACTCTATATGATTGATTAGCGTTGTTATTAATTGTTTTTTTTTTCTCTCCTTTATACAGACTCGACCCAACTTGTAGCTTTGGGCAAATGCAGTTGAAATTTGTGCCAACAAATCAAAGCTGGTCTTTCGTTATTTTATTTTTTTGGACTTAAGTCTTTCGTTATTAAATCTAGTTTTAGATCTGCGCAGGTCCAAGGCCTAATATATCCCGACCCGGCTCGGCCTGTACACTCCGAATCACAAGTCACACCCCTAGTTTTTATTTGATTTGATGTTGTAATACTTTATAAAATGATTGATTTTATTTATATTATATTTAAAAATTCAAGGCTGACGATGGAGAGCAAAGTCAAAAGCCGACGAAGCCTAGCGATAGCCAGCGGAGTGAGGACTTGGACCCAGAGCGCCATGGTTTTGATTAGAAATTGGATCTGAGGTGAAAGGAGAGTCCAAGAGCCTTTGTGTGTTCCTTAGAGTGAGAGAAGGGTGTAGGTAAGTCTACAATATGTTTATTCCAGTGTTTAAACTCTAAATTACTCCATCGCAATGCGATTCCTACTTATCGCCTCAACTAAACCCCTTCGTCGCTTTGTTCGTTCTTCTTTTTTACTCCAAGTTCAGGACTAATTTTGCGTTGAACTTTGAGATTTTATTTTGTAACGAAAGGGATTCGGGGAGGCGATCTTCATAACCTTGGGATAAATTGAAAAAGAAGGTGGTTTTATCAGTACATAAACTTATTTATGATAAGATTGACAGGAGCCGGGATCATAGGAAGTTGGGCTTAGACTAAAACGTGAAGTGTGTTTTACTAATTTATAGGATGAGTAACTTACAGGAGCCGTGTTCTATTACATGTCAGGCTGAGTTACACATGAACATTGAGCGGTGTCCCTCTAACCAAGTTGCTGGCTCTATTTGTTTAAATTGAATGGTTTCATTTGGGGATTTTCCTAATTCCTTTTTGGTTGAGTGTTCTTGAGCTGTAATGTTTTTGTGAAATTGCTTAGTTTGATTAAAGCTTTATATCATACATGTTTAGCTGCACATACCAGACATCAGAAAAATAAATTGTTGAGCTGCAGAACAAATTGGTGTCGGCAGTGAATACTTTAAATTAACTGACTACGGACTTCAGCAACAAGTTCTTGCCGCTATGAATACATGTATCCTTAGGTATGCATGTCCTTATAAACTAATTTACTAACAGGAATGACTACAATTGTTTTGCCAGGTGGTCCAGTCCAGTGAACAGATTGTTGCATGTTGAAAAAAGCAGTGAATATTCGAAATTGTCTAATTGCTTTAAGAGAAAAATGCAGAATCAAGAAACAGTCTTTGAGGATGGAGAAATAGAGTCCGTGACTGTTCCAGTGCCTGAACTTGATGAGTGGACCAATTTTGTGGATGATGACATAATGCAACAGCAATCTGCAATTCAAGCTGAGGAGGCCAAGAAAGTTCCATTTGTGGGTGACAAGGCAAGGCCAACTATATAACTCTTGAATATTCTTTCTTTTGTTGCGTAGTGATTTTGTCATTTCTTCTCTTACCTTTCTATCATGCTATGGTTACTTGGTTTGCATGATGCCTTTGGCATGTCATAGTGCTTTTAATTGCTCTTCTTATGAAGCTATGAGTTTGAATTATTCTACGAAAGCAACATCTCTTCTTTAATTCTGATTGCTTTAAAGGCCCCTCCCCCCGGTGGCATTTTCTCATACTTATTCTGCACTACTTTTTTTTCCCTGTTGAAAGGGGTGGAATCTGACTTCTTAATAATGTGTGAAATTTAAAAGATTTAGTGTGAAAAAATGACAGGAACCACTCTGTAGCTTAGCAGTTGAATATCAATTGGGCACTCCCATCTTGCTAGAGAAAATAAAGGTTTCAACACAATTTTCTTTCTTTAATTCCTTGTATACAATGTATTCTCCTTGTTTTCTTATCATGTTGTTTGGACCCCTTCTCATATTACCTTTTGATACAGGTGCTTGAAGAACAATATGCTGCCATACGGCGTACTCGTGGGGACGGAAACTGCTTCTTCCGAGGCTTTATGTTTTCATACCTTGTATGGTTTGATATATTGCTTGCAAGAACCCTCTACTTTTTGTTTCTGGGGTTTCTTAAGGATGAATTTAAATATTCCAATGACGTTGGTTAGTGACTAAATTGTGAACAACCTTTTACAGGAGCATATTTTGGAATGTCAGGACCTAGAGGAAGTTGTTCGTATCAAAACAAATGTTGAAAAATGTAGAAAAACACTTCAAACCTTGGGTTATGCAGACTTAACTTTTGAAGATTTTTTTGCGGTAACCTATAAATTATATTTTTTTTATGCCTTCCTATATAGCTATATGCATGTTTATTTATTTTATTAATCTCTTTAGATTTTTCCTGATCACTGTTAGTAAGAATTTCTGTTGTTATCTGTATAGCTTATATATACGATTTTGGAAGGTCAGCCACTGGGTAATAAACAATAAATCAAGGTGTTTGCTATTGTAATACGATGGCTTTTAAGTCTTAGCCTGCTTGTGGGCTCATGCTTTTAAGCTGTGTAGGATGTAAATAAGCATTTGGCATAGTCCCTAGTAAAAATACTCCTATGTGTTTCTAATAGCATGTTGTTGATCTTGATAGTAGTCTAATTCAGGTTGCATGTGGCTAACTGAAGCATTTGTAAATATGGTCTAGGGCACTCATCTGCTGCAGTAAATATGATCTTGATAGTATTTTATAATGTTATTGTCTGCACGCCGAAAAGAGAAGGGGGGTGGTGAAGGGTTTAGCTGAGTCCTGAGATTGTCACAATTAAGAAATTAATCTAGATTCATTGTTTTATAAGCTGGGCATGGTGACCACAAAAAAGAACTAAGAATCAAAAGAAATCACTTGACTTATGCTTTCTAATGACCAAAAACAAAATTAATTTTTGACAAACTAATCCTTGGAAATTTACAGATTTTTGTCCCTTTACATATGGAACCATTTGAGACACTGGTACATTATATTCTTTGTATAAAAAATACCATGGATAAGATATCAAGATATAAGATACATGATAAGATTGTCAGGTTCGGTATGACAATTAAAAGTTATCATAGAAATAATACAATTGATGTTTTATGGAAGTTGGTTAAGTTAAAAATTTAGGGATGTGATATTCTCACAAATTTTGGGTGGTATAAGATACCACAAGAAATGTAGCCTGACATCCTGTGCCTCCCGGCATCTTGGATATTAGTGCAACACAGATATCTTGGATGCTAAAATAACGATGTTGTGTCAAATGGCTCCTATGAATCAAACAAAAACAACTAAGGATGGCATATTATATTCATTTTAGTACGTCTGAAAATCGAAAAAGGTTAAGTTATGGAAAATGCATGATGCTAATTGATTGTGTGATATAGATGAAGATGAATGAGATTTTAACTGTATTGACAAATACCTATTATATTTCTCATTTAAGGATGTAAGTTTACTTTTCGCTAACCCATTCTTTGTATCTCTAATATATGTAAAATATTTTCAGATATTCCTTGAGCAGCTGGATTGTGTTATTCAAGGAAAAGAGACTTCCATAAGGTGTTGATAACTTTTCCCTCACTATGAGTTCGCATTGACCATTTTGAGTTGGAAGCGTAATATGATGCCAGAATTTTTATTTATTACCATTTGCAGTCTATCTGGCTCTTTGCTTTTTCTTTTTCTCCCTGGGATTTTGTTTGAACAAACTTTATACTATGTCACAGTCACGATGAGCTTGTTCTTAGAAGCCGAGATCAATCAATATCTGATTATGGTGAGTGATTTATATCACACCCAAATGCCTTTATGTATCTCATTTCTTCCATAGCTCTTGACATGTACGTCTGGTTAGTTGTTATGTTCTTCAGATTTGTTACCTCTGGTGAAATTCAAAAGCGCTCAGAATTTTTTGAACCTTTTATAATGGGCTTAACTAATACAACGGTTGAGCAGGTTCGTTCAATGTTAGACTTTTTTCTGTTCCTACAAGAATTTTTTTTTCCATAAGTTGCTCCTAAATTTTTTTCTGAGAAAACTGAAATATTATTAGTGGATTACCTTGTTAAAAAAAACTGACTCACTATTTTGATTTTAATACTTAATACTGTGTCTCATGCTGTTATTTATTTGGCTTAGTTTTGCAAATCATCTGTTGAACCAATGGGTGAAGAGAGCGACCATGTGCACATCACTGCTCTTTCAGATGCATTGGGCATTCCAATCCGTGTTGTGTACCTTGACCGCAGCTCGTGTGACACTGGTGTTGTCAGTATAAATCATCATGACTTCATGCCTGTTGCCGGTGATCTCCCAAATGCTAAAAGGAATAATCCTTCGATTCCTTTCATCAAGTTGCTATATCGCCCTGGTCACTATGATATCCTCTATCAAAAGTGATGCCATAATTTTGGCAACCCTTTTCTCTTCTTTTTTTCTTTTTTTTTTTGGGGGGTGGGGGTGTTGCGGATAGAGCAGCTCTGCACTTGTTGCTAGCCTGCTTAAGTATTTGTGGTCTACACCTCGTTGATGTCGGATGACCAATTGTCTAGAAGTTGTTTAGAGCAAATCCTTCAACAAGGTTTGTCAACATTAAAGCACGCTAATAATCAAAACTTTCACCTTGATGTTGCCAGCTGCTTATTTCATACTGGCCATGGTTCTTCCTAATATCCTTGTGTATTGGAGAGTAAACTTTCTAAGGTTGTTTTATGTGACAAGTGTTATACCATGGCTCCTTGTAGCTCCTGTAGAACGATGTTTTATCTCATTATGGCGGCTTGTCTTACAAGTGTGCTCATTTGACAGTAATGTAGCTGCGGTAATGATTTTAAATTGACGATGTAATGTTTATGAATCTTGTGGATGTACGTGGACTATAGTTCGTCCCGACTGGGCTTGAGTATTGTATTATCTTCAGCCTTTTTTGTTCTTCAGTAATTTACACTCTTGGCGTTGATTAGGTTGGTCCACCAATTCCGTCTTGCAACTTATAGGGGTTCTGGAAGTTGAACTGGAGGAGACTTCTAAGTTGATAAATTGTCAGTTAACCATGTCTTTGGAAAACTTCAGAATTCAAATCCTAATTTGTTGATTCCTGCTTTAAAATATTACTTTTTTTTTTTGGTCCATTGATTCAAAAGAATGTTTTGTTTAGGGTAAGTGGAAGAAGTGTTCGAAATGTAATTGTGGGTATATGTTACTATGAGCACGTCGGGGGGGGGGGGGATGTGCAAGAGTTATTTTTTAATATATTTTTTTAATGAATTTGATTGTGTAGGAATTTGCATTTTGACATATATCAATATCATTTTTTACACCTTTCAATGTCCTATTATAGAATATGAATTATTGGATTAGATGCAATTATTATGTTGATTTTTTATGTCAAATTTATAAACAATTAGACGACAATAAATATATAATCACATAATTAATTGTTTTTGAAAAAAATTGTGAGTATGATATTCATGATATAAATATTTAATTAACCGTGGATTTTGTAGGAAATTCATTGTACAAAAAATTATTCAATTGTGTGTGTAATAAAGGGAATTTTCCCAAAAGAAAAGCAAACCACAGCTTATACCCGTAGAGGGGGACGGTAGTCCTAACAATGTCACCCGTAGGAAGAACGGTGTATTTTTTAAGTAAAATAAAGGGGCTTTTCACAAAAGAAAAACAAACCACAAAGCTTATACCCGTTGGACGACGGTAGTCCTAACATGTTACCATGCAACAATTAAAAGATGGAGAATGGATTCATGCAGCGCAATGGTTTCCCTTTTTAATGGCTTGAATGAGAGTTTCATGAACAACATTTTACATTTTAATTCAGCCTATAAATGACTCTTTCTTAGAATTTAACTTATGGGTAGTTCTTTTTGAAATTGTATCTTTTATATTGATTAATTCTCAATAAAAGTATCAATTGATAAATTGATATGACTTAAGTCATAAGAATAATAAATTTCAAAATATTAATCTATTAAATGAAAAAAATTTCATAACTTAAGTATTATCTTAACATTTAATAATTATTCAATGTGAAACATATTACTTTCAATCTACGCTATCATTAAAATTTGATAGTAGCCCGAAACCTCAGTGTTTATGGCATTGCAGGCACCTATGTTGCAAACAAAAATGAGCAACGATTGGCTTGCTTCATTGTGAACGGAATAAGCCCCACATCTAACTCTGCTAGGATTTTGTTTTTACACCCTATCTGTGTCGAGTTTTACACAACCCCCGACTTAGGAAACTGCCAACTAACATCAACCGTTCTACAAGGCGTGTTATTATCCACGTCTCCATTATTCGATGTATCCAGAAACTCCTTTGCATATATGAAGATAATTCAGAGGGTTATGAGACACGGGGAATTTTTCCTTAAAAGTTGCATTGGTTACGCTATATATCTAAGAGCTAACAAGTAACACTAAAGATGCTGCTCCAGTCCCCTTGTTTTCTCCCCATATTATATTTGGGGAGTCTATTACGTGATGCAAGCCATAGGAAGGTTATAATTCTTTGTGGATCCTTTTAACGCGAAATGCTCTTCCAAAGAAAATTGTGCTGCATTTTATAAAAGTCCCCTAATTTGCCAATATAATTCATAATCCTTTCACCTAAGGTAGCATTTGTTATAGGTTATACTTTCAACTTTGCCAGAAAAGTTGAGCAAAAAAAAAAGATTCCTATGTTTTTTCTCAAAAATAAAAATTTATTCTTGAAAAATTTTTATTCTCAAAAATACAATTTACGCGCTCAAATTTTTTATTTCTATCGGTGATGGTGGAAATAAAATTTTCTCACAAAACTTTAGGGTCCCGATAATATTTTATTCTTCCTTTCATAACATAATCTCGTGAGACCTAAGGCTGCACTGCTGTCTTCATCGTTCGCGTTCCTGGCCCCCCACATAGCAGCCTATCGCCTTCCTAGCTCGTTGTCTTCATCATTCGCGTTCCTGGCTCGTTGTCTTCAAGTCCCCTCCCGATTGCGTTCCTCCCTCGCGTTCCTGGTTCGTTCCCTCATCGCATAGTAGCCTATCGTCTTCAGGTGAGTTCCTGGTGCACCTTATTGGAATATAACATCATGTGCAAAAGATGCAATAGCTACATATTACTATAAATATATTTACAAAGAACTATGTATGACTTCATTTCAAAGAGGAGAAAATTGGCTAAATGAGATATTGAATGGACACCCTATTAGATGTGTGAATGCCTTTAGAATGGAGTCTCATTTATTAATACAATTATGTGAAGACTTGCAATCAAAATATGGATTACAACCAAGTAAGAGAATGTCAATTATAGAGAAAGTGGGCATATTTGTATATATTCTTGCCATGGGTGCTTCTAATAGAGATGTTGGAGAGCGATTTCAACATTCTGGCGAGACTATCAGTAGAGCATTTCATAAAGTTTTGGAAGCGATTACTAGTAGAAACAAGGGTTACAAGGGTCTTGCACGTGATATCATCAAACCAAAAGATCAAACTTTTCAATTTATATCGTCTCATATTGCTAATGATAAACAATACATGCCCTATTTCAAGGTAAATAAAATATATATTATTTTCATATCACGATAGACATAATTATCTAATGCATTATTTATAACAGGATTGTATTAGATGTATTGATGGCACCTATATAGCTACATGTATTCCCGAGGCAGATTAAATGCGTTATAGGGGAAGAAAAGGAATCCCACTTTCAATATTATGGTCAGTTGTGACTTTGATATGTGTTTCACATTTTTATCAGTCGGATGGGAGGGATCAGCACATGACACATGTGTTTTTCTTCATGCAATTAACACACCAGCATTGAACTTTCCAAAGCCGTCACAAGGTATTGTTATTTTTTCTAAAATTACAATAAGGTTTTATATAAATAAAATGTATGTAATTTTTAAGGATTTTTTTATAGGTAGATATTATTTGGTGAATAAAGGATATCTAGATAAATAAGGATATTTGGTGCCTTATCCTAAGATAAGATACCATCAATTTCAATTTGAACAAGAGCCCCCAACCAATGCTCAAGAAGCCTTTAACCATGCACATTCATCTCTTCGAAGTTGTATTGAAAGATCATTTAGAGTATTGAAGAAAAGATGGAAGATACTTAGCCAAATGCCTCAATTTAGTATTCAGACTCAAATTGATGTTATAATGGCTGCATTTGTATTACATAATTATATCCGTAGCAACTCACAAGATGATATTATTTTTACTATGTTCGAGCAACATTCAAATTACATACCCCATGATGAATTTTCAGATATTATTGATAGTGACACAAGAAATAAAAATTTAGAGGCACCCACTGAGATAAAAGAAATTCGCAACAATATTGTTAATTTATTGTGGGACGTTAGATTATATGTTTATTTTGTATTTTTTGAAATTACATAATCAAATGTAATTACTAATAAAAAATAAAATTTTTTATATAAGTATGTCTTTTATGTCATTTTATATTTCTCAACTAATTCAATAGTTAATTTTATCAAATATTTTTAATTCAATAAATTAGCTTAACAGCTTTCAACTTTCAACTAAAAATTAATTTATCAACTTTCAGCTAATTTTTAAATTTTCAACTAATTTATCAATTATTTTTGTCAAACATAATCATGTATGATGACAATTAAAATTACAATATACCAAACACTTCCAAGATGCTTTTAACATAATATAGCCCCCATTTAAATTAAATCCGCAAGTATCGTGCCCAAATAAAATTAGCTGGCTGCATAGGCTTTCCAGTCGCGCAGAATGCGGTCCTCCTATTTTGGAAAAAGAAAATGAGAAAGTTTTATGGTTAACAAGAAGCGAAATTGAAAATGCGTGTGCGTAATAAAATCCTAAAAAAAAAAAGATTTTTTTTTGGGAATATCAAAAAATAATTATACATGATGTTTATTTACTTATTTTTATAGGAAAGGCCGAGGCTAGAGCTTAAAGTATTTTTTATGAAGTTTGATGATACAATTAAAGCGTATAAATTTTTTTTATAACTCAAAATTAAATAATTAATTTTTGTAAAAAAATTATCTATATGTCATAATTTTATAGTTAATTTTTTTTTATAAATATTTAAATAGTTTTACTCTAAAAAAAATTTTAATGAAAGGACCATCTATTCTATAAGCACAAACATTAGTCAATTAAGCAAAGGATTAAAGAATATTATTGGAGGAAAAAAAAAAGAAAGGTGGAGAGAAATTTTGGCTTACACAGTGGTAGGATAGCCCACACTTATCATCAACTCATAATTCACACGCGGCGTATAGTTAAGAGTTGAGACTAGGACTTTTAACATGATAAAAGAAAAAGAAAGTAGAGTAACTATTAAAAATGGGGATTCATTATTTTTTAGCTTTGATTAATTTTACAAGATAAATGTTTTTAGAATCTGAGAACTCGCCCTATCAAATTCAATATTCACTCTTTTTTTTATCCTTTATGTTTTTCGTACTATTTACATTGAACGCCAATTGGCAATAAAAAGTCGGCCATGTGAGTGGGAAGGGCGACGAGGTGGGACGGATACAAAAAAACTTTTTCACCCCGGTCATTTTTCTATTTCTCCATTTCTATTTTTTATATATATATTTTTCTACCTCAGAGGATATTTATATTTTAAAATTTTCATAATAATTATTTGAAATTTGATAAAAATTTATTAAACTTAAAAAATAAAATAAAATAATTTTCAATTTATATATATTCTTAAATAATATATATATATAAGTAATTAAATAAATCAGCAATATTTTAATAATCTCAATATAACAAATTTTGGGAGGCAAGAATACAATCTCTGTCTTTGTTTCTATATTTTAAACCAAGAAAACTTTACCTCCACTTCGATGATAAAAAAGAAAAAGAAAAAACTCTCTCCATCCTCACTTTTATATAGAATAGTCCGACGAGAACTTCATCAAGAGAGAAAATTAACATCCTTTCATGTGACACGTTTTACTAGCATGTACAAATTTAGAAAATGACCTAAATTAGGAACTGTCTATGAAGTTGTTGGAATTTTTGGAGTCCCCACTTGCTAAGACTGAAGTTTTGCTTGCAGAAGAGCAGGTTTTATTATATTTTGATCATTGTATATCATGCTTTTTTTAATTAGTTTTAGACTATTTATTATGGCAAGTGTTTCTGAAGCTTTGTTTGATTTTACGGAAAGGTTAAAAGAACGAACAAGGAAGGCAACACCAAGCAAATCTTTCGGGAAGGCATTATTGGAGGAATTAATTTTTTTTTTATTGAAACGATTGAAATATTTTTGTTTTCATAGTCACCGATACAAAATAGAATTATCGAAACGAAACAAAATATTTGTTAAAAAATTATGACATTTCAATTAAAATTACTATGTTGTGAAATGTTTCGATAAAAATATTTTTGTTTCGAGTTATTTCGATGAAAATACTCTTATTTCAAGTTGTTTCGATGGAAATACTGTTATTTCAACGAAAATACTTTTATTTCGAGTTATTTCAATAAAAAAGTACCAAATCAATTTGAAAAATAAAAAAAATTGATAATTTAAAAGTATATGAAAGTAGTATTACATCATATCCAACAACAAGTTATTTTATTTTACAAATTACAATATTTTTGTCAACTTCCTACTTTCTTCTCTTATTCTCATGGCATTGCTTTCCTTCATTGTCTTTATTTTTAAAAAAAATTACAAAAATAATAAAAAAATAGATTGAGAGACAAAGAGAAAAAAAAATACCTAAGAGAGATATCTAAAGATACAGACATAATCATAATCGACAGAGAGAGACTTAAAGATAAAAGTCACGAAAAAATTAAAAAAATAAAGAAATAGATACAACAGATAAATTGTTGTTGAATAATATTAGAATTTAAATCAGAATCTTCACTATAGTAACATATTTTTTACTATTTAAATATATATATTAATTTAAATTAATTTTAACATAATTTTATATATTTAATACTTGATTTTTTTTGAATGTTTTTATTCTAATTAAATTCAATAATAAAAAACGGTAAATGTAATATATACAATAAACACAATGAATATATATGATAAAAAGAATATTATAAAAAAAAAAATCTTTACAGCAAGTCTCACATTGGCTAGAGTCAAAAGTTTGGAATTCTTAGTCAGGATTGTACATAACTCAATGACACACCGTAACTAAATTGAGCTTACAATAAATAAAAAATACTATGAAACCAATTGGATTGGATGAATGAAAAATATCATATTTGTACAATTGGGACGAGTTCAAATATTAAAACTATCTAAACCAAACTCAACCTGACTATTACATACATATTTAAAAAAATTAATTTTCAACTTTTATATAACTAAAACTGTGTCAGAAATTCACGACATTTTCTCTTTCTCTGTCTATTTCCAATACGTTCACGTGATTCTTCCAAAATTTTGAATCCCAACAAACTTCATCTTTTATTTTCTCTTTCCTTGTCTACCCACCTAACGCCTCCCCTTCCATTTCATTCTCTCTCTTCCTTCCCTTAATATTCCTCATCTTTCAATTTTAACGGAATCGTTGCTGCTTTTGAGTACTTCAAATTCTATTAGAGGGATTTTGTTGATAAGGTTTGATAAATAAGGAATCAAATTGGACTGATGGCCGGTTCGTTCATTGATCAGACTGATCCGTCTTCTCAGATAATAGTGTTAAATTTTAAAGTTAGTCTGCATATATAAAACAGATATGGGTCATTTATTGATACTCATTAACTTTGAAAATCAATAATTACTCTCTCAATTTTCAGAAACAATCGTCTAACACCTTTCACCTTTTCCCTTTCTTTGGCGCCTCTCTCGTTGCGCACCCATACCACTTCTCTTAATTTGTCATTTTTTAGTTTTTTATTTTATTTTCTTTGTGAAAATTGTTTAGTTGTTACAATTTTTTAAATATTTTAAAAACTATCATACTATCATCTTTAATCATTTTTTTGGATAATTCAGTCGATCATTAACAGATTTTTATTTTCTGAACATTGGAAGAACTCAAAATAATATTTTTTTTATATTTAATATTTTATTGTTAAATTAATTTTAATTTTTTTGTTTTTTATTTGAACTAAATATATAGTTAAAGTGATTAAAATAATTTTTTTTTTATCATTTTGCACTTTGTAAAAATCAAATTCTATTTTTTTATTTTTATAAAATAAATTAAATTACCTTTTACAAAAAAAAAATCATCTAACACATTTTATCCACTTTTTTTGAACACATTTAATGAAAATATTAAATATTTTTTTTCACATGACATTCTAGATGTTATATATATATATATATATATATATATATATATATATATATATATATATATATATTGTATAAATTGTTAAATATTTGTTACTAAAAATTGTTAAAATAAGTTTTTACTTTAAAATCGAAGGAGAAATTTACAAATGACTCAACGACAAAGAAGTATATACATTCTTTTTCTTTTTCATTAGTTCTATACTAATTTATTCATATTGAGTAAATTATACTAATTTTTCACAAGATTTAGTTAAATTACACTAGTATGTTTCTTTATTTTAAAAAAAATCAATGTTTTAAAAATCAAATTAGTCATTGAACCAATAAAAAAAGTTATTCACAGTTGACTAATAAAATTTATTTTTTAAAATTGTGTATTGAATGTTAAATTGTTTTTTACTTTAAACATCATAATTATGTATAAACTTAATTCAAAAATAATTTAAATCTGATTGTATGTGTGAATAATATTGTGCCATTTAATTTTTTATACTCGAACAAGCATTTTAAAAATAAATTTGTAGATAGATAAAATTTTAAAAACTTTATAAATTTATTTTTTATATCATTATCTACTAACATAAATCAGACATTACACTTAGAATTGATAGATTTTTTTTTTTTAACTTAGAATGCAGCTTGAGTTTAGAATAGGACATAAGATATTATTTTAAATTTAAATTACCTAATCACACATGATTATTCTGAGTTCAGCTTCTCTAAATATTTTTTTAAGAAAATTTCCCTAAACTTATTTTCTTCTTTCTTTTTTTTATCACCATTTTCTTCATCTTGTTCTTTTCATTTTTCAATTCCTTCCTTTTATTCATGGTTCTTATACTTTTATTTATTTATTACAATTCTTGAATTTCAACTTCTTTATTTTTCTCTAATTTTCTTTCACTTCACCTTTTCAGTCTTTAACAATAAAATTTTCAATATAATTTTTAATAATAATCATATATATGAGTGAATATAATAAATTATAAGTATATAATTTCCACTTAACTTGATAAAAATATAGATATAAAAGAAAAAACTAAATTATGCTCGAAATAAGAGAACTAATGACACTAATTTGTAGGTAGACTTGAAAGTTTAATATATTTAATAATATTTAAATTATCTCGTAAATAAGATGATAGTATAAAATTTTGCTGTAAATATAAATCAAATGAATTATAGAGTCTTATTAGAATCTTATAAATTTGTTTCAATTACACAAACATTCTTGAAGTGTTAAATAAATAAATCAAATATCTCAGGTTAAATATTTAAAATTTTTAAATAAAATATAAATTTGAATAAAAGTTAAGATTCACACATAATTAAAAAAAATTCATTTTTTAAAAAATTATAAAAAATAATATTGTTTAATAAAAATCTCATGTTAATATTGTTTAATTCAACAAGTTAATCAAAATATAAATTTGAATACACACTTACACAAATCATTTTATACATTCGTCTAGTCATTTGTTTCAAGAATTTTAAATTTTGGACCTGCTCCCAACTTAAGAGTTTATATTGTTTTCAATGTAAAAAAAAAAAAAAAATTGTATAGAGGATTTTTCTGAAATTTTTACGCGTTGATGAGTATTTTTGTATTGTACGGTTGTCAATTTCTCTTTTTCTGCTTATCATGCTGCCATTTGACAGTGAAAACTTGCCATTGTGACGTTGACTATTCTGCAGCGTAAGCTCAAAACAAGGGATCTAGCGTCATGGCAGTGGAAACATGATGTCACAACACTGACTATTTTGGAAAATTGGCGTCGCGACTCTAGAAAGCTAATGGCTCGATGCTGAGCTCACGAATTTTTGTATTCTACAGTTGTCTTTTTCACATTGTGATGTTGGCCTCTAGAATTTTTTTTTATTATTATATAAATATCGAGTTGCCTCCTTATTAACGCTAGCTTTAACATCTTTAGTCAGGCAGTAATTGTCTCTTAACTTCCATCAAAAAATTTTCCTCCGTCAATAAGATATTCTTCAAGCTTTTTGGCAGTGAATCTTTAACACATCAATTCTTGTTTTGTATTTCCACTTTACCATGAGAGGGGAATTGAGTCGTGGCAATGAGTGTTTTGAATCGTAATTTTAAAATTTAATCAGTCTCATTTAAAAATTTAACATTTATATTAACACTCATTGCCATAGCTAACCTTAACACTCATCGGCATTAATGGTTTTGAATAGTAATTTTAAAATTCAGCTACACAAATAGTTAATCGGTGTAGTTTGAATTTTACAACATTGAAAATAACAGTATGCCCTTATACTTTGAAATTATGACAGAAAAACACTCTTACCATTAACTTTCTTTCAATATAATTAGTTTTAAATTCTCAATATACATAATATCATTTTCCTTCCAACTTGAAAGTAATTTTTTACTTTTAGTGTTTTGAATTATATAAAAAAAATTAAAATAATTTGTGATTCTTTTATGCCATGTGATTTCCCGCTTTAGTATTCAAATGTATATAAAATACTTAAATGAATACTAGAGCAAAAAATCACAACACATAAAAAATCATGAATTAATAATTCAATTAGCTTTGTATTTCAATACATAAGATACAACATATTATTTATACATAGCCGCATGTATACATACATAATTACATATTTAATTATAAAGTAAATTAATTCAATTAACTTTAAATTTATTTTGTCCTAAGCCTAGACTATACCATTAATATTGGCAAAATAAAAGTTACTACATATATACAAATGCATACCACGTCAATATACTTTTTTTAAAAAAACAAATTTTAATGGTATATACTTCATTATTTTTTTAGTTAAAACAAATAAATTATTATCTATCATCTTTTCAAGCTTTTTTTTTTTAAAAAAAAAAGTAAAGACTAAAAAGTCTGTTTGAATTTGGAGGGAAAGAATCAAGATTTAACATTAACTATTTTCGATAAAATGTTAGTGGCAATGAGTTTTTTGAATCGTAATTTTAAAATTTAAGAGGTAGATTATTATTTTTTAAATTATAAAAAAAGGCAAATATAATTTACCGAACTTCAAGAAATCAGTGTAATTTATTTATTTATATTTATATCAAATGTGAGATTGAAAGTCTTTAGATTCTAGTGTCTTGTCTCTTTTTCTTTTATATAAATTTGAAAGAATGCATTATTAAAATTGTTTGAAAAATATTACCCAAAAAAAGTGTTTGAAAAAAATTTAATTTAGAAAAATTTTTAAATACTCTTAAATTATATTAAAAACAGTAGATATAATTAGTTTTAATCATTTTTTGAAAATACCTTTTGTACTCACCCCTTTCCAATATTTGAGATGGTCCCTCGTCCCGTAAAGTGTGGACATTTTGTTTACCTGTGAATTTTTTCGTTATACTTTTGAAAGAAACATGATAAAAAAAAAAAATTAAACATAGATTTATGATTGTTGTAATTAAAAAAATAACAAAAATATAAAACCCCAAATTTAAAATTTAACGAGATTTTAGTACTACACACCAAAAAAGACAAAAACGGAGCCACGGCATACATATATTTTGATTCATGTTAGTATTTTTATATTTTTTTTATATATAATACTAATTAAGTTCGAAGTATGAGATAATTTTTTTTCACGAATCACAATTCTGATGAGATAACAGTGTACTAAATCATTAATTATTTATTATGCATTTTATTTTTTTAATTATTTTCAGTGTTGGAGCATTTTGATTCTGAGCCTAAAATGTAAAAATAGTCATCAAGGTGAGTTAAATGAATAAATTTATAATTTGACATATGCTAAGATTATTTGTTTAATGATAGATTATTTGAATGATCGTTGAATGTAAAGATCTACTCTAACCTTGTACTGCAGCCTTTCCTCAACTTTAATTTTTTCTTTAAAAAAAAAAAAAAACATGTAAAAATTTCTACGTGGAAATGAAGGTATCAAACGCCGCCTCGTGCCTGCCCAATTTGGTTGCCTAACCCTTACCCCATCCGAGCCATCCTTATCCTACGCGCACTGCCACTCCTCTATGCGTCAATTACAGTAATGGCAGCCGAGATACAGCCACCGGAAGCTCCAACTGTATCAACACTAAGCACCGCTGTTGCTGCGACGGACACAGAGGGGGCTATACTAGCAGCAACGGCAACGCTCCCAACAACCCTAACAATAACAGTGTCCCACCACTACACTGAGAACGCAGGCCCGCCGTTAGCTCCAAAACGCCAACGACGTCCCAGTGTCCGATTGGGCGAGATCGGTAATCAACCCACGACTCTCGCCTACGAATCGCTTTCGCGCAGACCAAACAAGCATCCCTGGAGGCTCCAGAAAGACTCTACTTCTGCTCCCTCGTCTAAAGCAGTCAAGGCTCGGTCGTTAACTAATCTCGTCAACGGCGGTGATGATTCCCTTGACAATCAGGAGTTTGAGGAGAGGAATAATCATAATTTAGACGGCAATTCCGAATTCGGGTATCGGAAGGCCAAGTCGAAGCGAGCAATAACTACAAAGCGGGTAAGATCCAATTGGGTATCGAGAGTCGATGACGGAGACGAAGGCGATAGTAGATATGACGGAGACGAGGGATTTCGGGATCTCGATCCCGATTCCGAAAGTCCGCTGAAAGTCCTCAGCCCTTTACACTCGGTCGATAACGCCGCGCTCGATATGTGGCACGGGCAAAGAAGACCCGTTGCTCGGCATAGGGTAATGAATACTCGGGAAAACGAGGTTGATAACTTGCCGGAATCCGATTCTAGGGATCGGAAGTGCGAGACTAGCGAGAGAGTGAGGTCGTGGCTCATTGAATTGGGGCTAGGTAGGTATGCTCCGATGTTTGAGATACACGAGGTAGATGATGAAGTGCTGCCCCTATTAACATTGGAGGATCTCAAGGATATGGGGATAAACGCTATTGGTTCCAGGCGAAAAATGTACACTGCAATCCAAAAGCTTCGAAGATGGTTTTTATGAGCTTCTTTTATCGGCAATAAAGTGTAATGTTTTAAATCCCTTTTTTTGGTTTTTACATTGAAAATTTTGAATGCACGTCACACTCATACCTTGTATCTTTCCCGTTTTGCCCGTAGCTCCTTACGCAATTCAGCCGCATCTATTGATAACCATGTATCAAAATTATTAGTCTAGACTTATAGTTATTACTCTCATTCAAATGAATACAAATGTCATTTTTCTAGTACCATACAGATGTAGCACTTCTGAAGCTCTGACCGTGCTGAAGTTTGAGTAACCTGATAAAATAAAACTTGATGGACTTATTATTTGACGAATGTATAGCTAACTGAATTTGGATTTAAGAACTTTATAAGATAAATTGAGATAAAGAAAAACACTATTTGATAAAAATAATCATTAGTAAATGAATGAGATTTACTAATTCAGATCTCACATACTTTGTCTTTTTCTCTCTGAAATTTACCCAGTAAAAGATCTTAAAAGAATCTTAATTCATAGTTAACTTATATATATATAGATGAGAATGACCCCTCCCCTAAAATTTCGATAGTCTTCTGCCAAGGAGATTTCGAACTTAGTGCAAGTCTGTTACTTTCCCCATATTGTTTTTGAAAGATATCTCTCCGCTTTTCCTGTTTGCCTCTCAAATAAGGATCGATTATCTTGATGTCAAACATTACGTATTGGCTTACATAGATCATGCAGAAACTGCAGCTATTGCCTAGTCTCATAGCCTCTAAAAAAAGTGTTGACATTTTGCTTGGGAAGTGTGTTATAGTGTCCTGTATCCTGTTAACATGACGTTTCTAAATTATGATTGTCTTTTTGCTGAAACATATTGTAACGTCGACATTGGAATAGGGATTGAGTTATGTTGTGATAGTCTTTATCTTCTAGCTTTTTAGCAGTGAATGTGGTGAGTTGTTTGTCCTCCAACGCTCAATGGCATTCTGATGCCTGATTTCAAGGTTTTATTAGTTAGAAGGCAAAATTTTGCGGTGTTTTTGCTGTTTATTCTGTAGTCTGGGTATTTGGGACCTGTTTGATTTTTATTTTAAAAAATTATTTTTTGTTTTCAATTATTTAAAAAAAAAAAATTCGTTTGATAATTAATTTTTATTATTATTTTAAAAATAAATTTTAGAAATAAACTGTTTTTAAAATAGAAAAACAAAAATATGAAAAAGTTATTTTTATTTTCTGTTTTTATTTCTACAATACAAAAAATCAAAAAATAACATTTTCAAAATAGTTTTTATTTTTTTTCTGTAAAATAATTTTTAAATATAATTTTCAGAAACAGTTTTTGAAAGAAAAAAAATAAAAATAGAATCAAGCTCCAAAAAACTTGAAGGGAAGGTTTTGCTTTCTTATCTATTTGACTGAATTGTTCTCCTGCTCTTCCTTTGGTGTTTTTACTGCTTTCTTGTGTTGAGTTTTTGGTTCTCTTCTTTTATCTCTTCACTTTGACGATTGCTTATCCTTTTTTTAATAAATTATCTTTCTTCTTGATAAAAGTCATCCGTTGTTATGGGATAAGGTCGTCCTTCTTGCCTTGGTGTTTGGCCAATGGTTAATTGGTTATCTTCAAGGGGTTCCTTTGTCTTCCTTCTTTGATTATATATTATCTTTAAGTATTCCTCATCCTTTTCCTCATCCTTAACCTTAATACTTACTCTCCAGAAAAACAAAGGAGGCTTAATTCTGAATGTATAAATGTAAAATGGTTTAACCTGCAAGGTGTTCTTAAAAGCTATCAGACTGTTTTTTCATCCTTGATTGCATTGTATGCATCAGCCAATTTGTTTTATACTTTTATGGCATTCACTTATCTTCTTAACATAATCGTATATTCAGGGAAAAATCTGTTGCCCCAATTTCACATATACTCAAAGTTCACTGGTTTGAGAAATTTAATTGGTTTATTAGCAGTGAAAACTATTTGGTTATCAGTGGACGCAATGCCCAACAGAATGAGATGATAGTGAAGCGTTTTATGTCCAAACGATACCTGTGAGTATTTCTTGTTTCATTGCATGTCTTCTGATCCATCACAAGTCCCAAGCTTATGTGAAGCATTTATAAGAAAAGGTTATTGGGTAAAAAAGTAATAGTGATTAGGTTCACAAACCATCTTCTTAGGAATGAGTAACACTTTGGCTTTTTCTTTGTCTCCCCAGTCCCAATTATTAAAAGCATATATTATATATCTCTAAAATAATTTATGTTCAATCAAAAATTTATGTATAGGTCCTGAGAATTTGTCTTAGTAGGATCTGAAAATGATATGTAGTTGTCTTTTTTATCTATGCTTCCATGCGGTAGCTGTCGACTTTGGGCCAACAAAATGTGCTGGCTTTCTTCATTTGCACCTGCTGCACTGTCTTCCCTTTCCCCTTGTTGTCAGGAGGCATTTTTTCTCCATTGGTTAGTCTTGTTTTCCATGTATCATCATGTACACTACTAGTTCATGACTTAATCAAATATTAGCCTACTACTACCTCCATATTGTGTTTGTGATGTAGGTCTGCCATAGCCAGGCATGGGATTCAAAAATTGTTACTAGTGCTTGGTGGGTTTCTCCTCACCAGGTCAGTAAAACCGCCATGGTTTTTTTCCTAAAATGTGCTGGGATATACTTGTCAAAACTGCCAAGATGAAACCACAGACTGTTAAGTTGGACATATGGTTTGATCATCCCCCACCATGCTTTAAATAAGAATAGGACAAAGCATGTATGAAATTGCATTTTGTACATTATCAAGGGCATATTACTGGCTCCAACAAATTTTACATCTTTCTGGTAACCAGTAATTAAAATTCCCATTACACTTATGCTGCTTTTATGTTTGTATTTGCAGTCTGCTGGAAAATCAAACAATCATGGAGATACACAAGATGGAAATGCAGCAACGGGCACTGGGAAAACACCTGGTAGTGGTTAGCCTTTATATTATTTGACTCGAGGAATAAGATCATTTTTAGGCAATTCCTCAAAAAATTGCTTTGCAATGCAGTGCCAACATAAAGATCCCGCTCATAATGAGTTTTCAAAGCACGAGCATAGATTCTTTTGCCAAAATGAAAGGCGTGTAGGCCAAGAGTACAGGACTTAAACGCAGCACAACGGCAGCAATAGTAAAGTTGTTTGGTTTGTAACCCGTGTCATTCTCATGTGGAAGAAAAATTATAATGAATTATTAAAGCAGTGATAATAAGAGCAGTGGCGACAAATGCGGGAACGTTAAGACCAAGCTTATAAATAGGTGCGTGAATGGTGGAACACGTGTGGGCAGTCCATGGTGACAAGCAACTTGAGAAAGGAAAGGAGATCAAATTGATTGAGGCAGTGTCCATCTCTAAATATCATATGGAACAAGTGAGGAGGGAGCGCAAGTAAGCCTGAGCCAATGTAATGAAGGAGAGAGTATTTTTGTGGCGCATTTCGGCGAAAAATTGAGATGAACAGAGTAGAGCAGAAACTGGAAGAGGGCACAGCACGAACCCATCTTCGATCTGAGCAGATGACCATATTACATAATGATTTGATTGCTGATTGGTTATTCCATGAAGCTATCCAAAATCGAGCTTTTTAAAACTGATGCTCAGACTGAATCCCCTCTCCCTACACCCTTTCCAGATCCACTCTATTTTCAGCTGGAATTCAGTATCGCCTCGCCTGTGATGCTAGCCATTAGGATTGCTTGAATTGATGGAGACTCGCTGTACTTGGAATTCTTCATTTGTTACCTTTCTATTTATTTATTTTTATTTCAATTTATCCCCTTGAATTACCGAATGGCTTGTTCACGAAATACTTCAAACTGATTAAATCAAGTATTAATCGCTATATAATGCCTTCGTCAACGAAAACCATTTTCGCCTTTTTACCTGACTTATAAATCTATACTTGTATTGCATTAATAAAAAAATACCATAATTTCGATCAGTAACAAATTCATATCACAGATAATAGTAATGCTCTCGTTTTGAGATTAATTGACAAGACTTAGAGAGTAGAGCCAGCACAGAATTCGTTTTAGACGCAACATTCATCCAAAATGCAGCAGCAACAGAAAGCGGCCAAACTGCATGTATAAGTGTAACACCACCGAGATAATTAATGTGATTTCATGATAGAAAACTCTAGAAATAGAAAACAAGAGTGGACAATTTACCAGCCTCTGAGGAGGGAAGAGCAAGCAATACCATAATGCTGGTGGTAAGGGCGAGAAGGAGGAGGAGGAGGGTAGCCTTCATAGAAATAACCCTGATAACCAGCCGCCGGAGGATGGTCAGGGTAACCCGGTGGTGGTGGGTACGGGGCTGGACACCCTGAATACAATTCCATGGTTATCCGACGTTCGTATAGCAAAATTCTAGCTGCTACCTGGAACGTTATTACAAAATAAATAAATAGACACTTGCCTGGGGGTGAGGAATGAGACTCATGCGAAAGATGGTAAGCCTGACTCATTGCTCTACAAAGTGTTTGTTATAGTATCATAGAGAAGGGAGAGGAAAGTGGTGGTTCTTACTTGTACACTTACAATAAGGAATGGTGGCCAATAGGGCAAGTGAGAGAGTAGGAAATTTCCCTGATTGCTATGGGAAAGGATCTCACCCAACAAAGGATGATGTTTTTCTTGGTTGGGTGGTGTCATTTTGCTGAGAAGCCACGCTTCCACCTCCTCTCTCTTCACTTAACAAGTGTTGTCTTTCACCTGCCATATTCGGATCTCCATCTTATCCACACATCACCTCTCCTTTGTTTCCATTTTTAAAAAAATTGTACAGATTTATTTCTAATTCTACCCAAGGCATACAAAAAAAACAAAAAAATGGGAAGCTTCTCGGTCTCATCAGCTTCTCATAAGAATTAAGTTAGATGGATAATAAAAAAACAGATATATGATTTAATTAATTAGTACCAGTGAGTGACTAGTGAGCATTTTCGTCGAACGGCTTGCATTTAAATTAGGAGAGAATTTATTTCGTTCTTGTCGACGAATGGAATATCGAATATGTTGGTAAGTGACCGTGGAGTGCAGTGTACAACTGTGGAAAGATGCAAAATTGGCTACTACCAATTGCTTCAAGGAAATGCAAAATAAAAATAATGCAATCCATGAACATTTATTTATTTGATAAAACCTACGACAAATGCCTAATAAAAATGATAACCATAGATAAAAGAATTACAGATAAAAGTAATATATACAGATTTGCAATTGCAGCAAACTAAAGAAATAACATTTGACTCCAAGCCTAATTTCCCACATCGTAGACACAGCTATCTTCAGATGGATGTTTAACCAATCTGCACAGATGTCTTAAGGTTCATTGCATAACATTGATATAATTAAAACAGGCATGTACATCACAAAACCAAAATACAGTTACAGAAGTCTTCATATTCAATCTAAATTTCTTAAATAATTGTAGTAATAACTAATAACTAAGGAAAGGCATGCTAATGTTGAACGAATTTATAATGGTTCATGATAGTATCTAACCATTTCGAAAAACAACTAATACCAATAATTTTTAGTTTATTTATTTGCCTCGCCTATATTTACATATATATCATGTCCCAAATTACATAGCCCATTTAAAAAAAAAAAAAAATTTTTATACATATAATTAAGCAAATGAAGTAAAATACAAAATAAGTAGGTTTCTACATGGATTACTAGAAACTGAAAGGAACATAGTTTAATATTGAGTATAGAACGGTCCAGTGCACGAAACTCTTATCTAGTAGAATTTGAAGAGAATAAATCTACACATCTTTATCTCTACAAGCGAAGAAACTGTTTCTAAAATTTGAACTCATGACCTCCAAATTACAAAACAACAACCTTATCTGAATGTTCTTACGTTGCGGCGTCAAATTTTTAATGGGTATCAATGTGCATTTACGAGAATATATATGGAGGCCAAATAATTTGTTTCAAAGACAGAACTTGCTCAACAGCTAGTCCCCCGCCCTAACAGGGCTTTTCAGGTAAAACTAAAACTCTATCAACATTATCTAGATTTAATGAATTATCACAAATGTATAAACTATTCCAGGACAACAAAATAGAGAATTAAGAAAAGAAAACAAAATTGTCATGTTTAAAAAATCATCTCCAATCTAAACAGCCTGAGCAACAGTCTCAGAGCCATCTGATGAGGGTCGACTACTAGGTAACGCTATAGGAGTCAGAGGAGGAGAAGCAATATCTTCAGACATAAATGATGGACGAGAGACTTCCAGTGGCCTTGGCTCATGTAATGCTGCAACTCTAGCACCACTAGAAGGTATGGAGAAACTACGAGCCATCGCCTGAGGAGGTGTTGGCAGAGGAGATGCTGCATTTGATGTAGCCAATTTATTTGTAGCTGGCTTTTGGCCTCTGGACACCAATGGACCTGAATGTCCTACCAAACTCAGAGGTCTTGAATTGGATGGGGAACTTGCTGGAGGCCTTGGAAGCTCATGAAGCTCACTTATTTTGGGCGAAGATGTAAAAGTCGGGGAAGCAATAGGAGATACTTTTGGAGACGATGATGGATGCTGTGGCATTGGAGTCCGCAAAAGAGGTCCAGAATACAATTGAAAACGTTCTACTGAGACAGGCATGGTAGGCCACGGCTTACTTGTCAATGGACCAGAAAAAGCTTGTCTTTTAACTCTTTTAGAGTAAGCAGCAACAAAATCATGATTTGAAAATAAAGCGCCATCTACCAATGGTGGTGGCAATGTTGTGGAGGCAGTATTGCTATTACTCTCCTTGAGCACAGATTGTGAATTTCTAACAACAGGACCAGAAAACTTCTCATCTCCTAGAATTTTTTCATATACCTTTTGTTCCAGTGGGGATGAATGCCTCAAATTTCTTGTAGGCTCCTTTAAACTTGTCAGCACTTTGGAAGGCACTGGATTACTTGGTCCTGAAGAGACTGAACTCTTTGCATCAACTGGCGTGGGTAGCACATATGTATTGAACTTCCGCGATAATGATGGGCGCCTGTGTCTCAGTTTTTCACTAGAATCATGTTTATTATCAGCCAGAAGTGGGGCAGATTGGCTCACTGCCCTAAACCTAAAGGAAAACGAATTCCTGCGAAGCCTATGCAAGTTTTCCTGCAAATAGAATAACAGAGTCATCATACTAGATATACTAAAATTTTAAATTAGAAGGACATGAAACACAGACACATTTCCAAATGAATTCGGAAACTTTTGCCTAAGGAAGCGTTTTATATAACTCATAAAGAGATTTCTATTTTTGTTTACCTTAAAAGCTTCTCCTGTTGAACTTTGGGGAAATGACAGTTCCACCTGGTCTAACTGCAGTGAAGTATGCATTGTGTGTCAAAATGAGAGAAATTTAAGCTAACATGAAGTGTTTTAATAGTCTAGAAAATAAAAGGTCTGGTTCAAAATCTTTACTAGTATATGTTCCTCATATGACGACTTCCATAGCATTTTTATGCACTGACCAGAAAAATTAATGCTGCATCATTTTCTTCTAGAGGTTCTTGCTATAAATTTCCATCCAGCATTCCCAACACACTATATTACTTAATTCACATAGATCAATAAGTCATATTCAGATTAATCAGGATGTGAAATTTCTGTGCATGAACCAACAACTCTGCACACTACTCTGATACTCATGGATTCAAGTCCCCTGGTAGCATAAGCTTCTCCCCTCCCCTTTCACATGTTCATTGATTCACTATTTAATTTGATTTCTCTTATGTTCTCTTTTGCATATGGTAGGATTTATAACCCCAATCCTCCCAAGCATTGTGCTTGATCTCTACTCATATCTATCCCTTTTTGTAAAAAAGTTATTGAACTTGATCTTCATTAGATATGCATCTCTAAATAAGTTGGAGGAAGGAAGAAAGGGGAGAAAATTATTACAAATTCTATGTTCTATAAAGTGGTCACCTCCATTGAATTTCGTGATGTAGAAACATCTTGCTCTCGATCATTTTGTCCATAATCAAAACTCAACTCCCCATCATCATTCTCATCATAACCATCATCATCGTCAGCTTCATCATCACCTTCATCCCCATCATAATCTTCAAGACCATTGAAGGGGTAATCAATGTGTTGCTGTTCAGTTACCAATTTTACATGTGGCTCTACTGTCTCAACAGACTTGAGTGATTTCTTGAAGAAACACAACTGTTTTTGGGCATAACAGAGAGCAAAAATTATTAGCATAAAAAAAATTCCAGATCTTTTCTTTATTGGCCAATAAAAAAACTCCCAGATCTGAGCAAAGAGGGAGAAAGCTAAACCTGAGCAGCATGGTGACGTGCTGCCTGTGTTAGAAGACTCCGTGATTGTCCTTGCTTCAGAGATTTCAACCGGAAAACAAATAACGTTGCCTCCTCATCATATTCGTCACGAGCCATTTGTAGCTGCTGCAGGGAAAAACTTTCCGCTTTTCCACCTTTAGACCTACCTCTTTCTCTGAATCTTGTCATCATATACTCGTAGACATCTCTGCAGATGATTTAACAAAATGGTTAGTTGAGTATCAAACTAACACAAAAAAATTCAATAAAACAGTTCCAACCTTTTTTCATCACATTGTCGCTTCATCTCCTGTTTAGTATGAAGAGAAAAAAATTATTTCACATAAAATGACAAACCAACATATGGCTTATGTAGATTCAGTAACCACACTTTCAATCTTCTTCAAATGAAAATACAAGCATTGCCATTTATACATTATTACATTCAACTTAAACAAACCTTGAGTTATAATTTATAACACACACCTTCGAGATGTTAGAAGCATCCTACTTTTGTCAATCTTCCTTTAGCTCTACCATATTCTGCATCTCTCCATAATCCCCAAGAGTGAACCTATGAGTTTATTAACGTACTAAAGGTAGGTAAGAAGATCACAGCTGAGAAATGCCCTTATCTTGCTTTTTTTGGGTATCACATATCCCAGTTCTGCTACATCTATATATTCAGAAGCTCAAAAAACTCTTGCTGATGGCTTAAAATTAATAGCATATTACGATTAAATTCTTTATAAATCTATTAGTCATCCATTTGTCAAAATGAAACCAGGTGTAAGCCACCCTCGCAACCCTCAAGCTTCAAGTTTTTAACATTGATATGTAAGAAGCCCCAAAGATAGTTTTTTTATCTCATTAGGATACCTCAGCAATCCTCTAGTCAATCTTCTATTTATAGCACACTTTAGATATTTCCCAATTCTCTCTCTTCTCCAAAAGCTTGGACAAAAAACACTGTACAAACAGAAAAATGCACACTGTTCATGGCCAAAAGCCAAAACAACAAAATCACTCAACAACCTTATGCCCTAAGCATCACAATTAACTGAGGCAGAACAGTCAACAGGGTAAAGGACTGGACAAAGGAGAATAGATAAAAGAGAAACTGTAGTTTGATCACATTCAAGGATGGTGAGACGTGTATGCACAACATATTTGTCCAATACAGCTTTTAAGCATCCCAATTAGATACAAGGTTCATAAGAACTAACCTCAACAGTTCGAAGTTCATTCAAAAGAGACTCTGATGGAATTGTAATGGTCTGGGATATATGAGAGCGCTGAAATATGCAAAGCAATAATTTCAAAACGATAGAAAATAAAGGTTTGGGAATTTTGCATAAGCAAGCAAGACTCACATAGTTATCAAGAAGTTTCTGGAGTTTAAACTGCAACTTCCCCAGCATTAGCAGAACTTTTCCTGCGTGGTTACATTACACCATATAAGAGAATACGTCCTTATGAACAATTAGTAACACAGCACGTTTTTATGGGCACAGAGCACTTGAGCAGGTCAAAAGAAGTAAAACCACCGCATATATTATCATAACAAATTTACAACAGTGAGACACATCAGAATTATCATTTTATGACAATCAGTTTAACAACATTAATTACCTTCTTTTGATCAATGAAAATTATAAATATCAAAGATCGGCAATGTGATATAGTTTGTCACGCTGCTCTTCCCAGTGTAATAGGAAAATACAATGGAGGCAGACACGATTTCTAATATTTGGTAGGTATCAATAAATAGTTAGCGTAATTCTAGAAAACAACAGTTGGTTTAAGTCAAAGGAAGTTATTTTGGAATCAAACAGGACAATAAAAATACAAAAATAAAATTTTTCTTCCAATACATTACGTTTATCTATATGACTAAATACAAATAACTCAGTCTTTTTTATTAGGTGGAGTCGGCTACATAAATTAAACGATGTTACGGTAACCAATTATAAATGAAGTTAACCGAAATATTATTAATTGCTAAATCTTTTTTAATAATTTTACCTATTATTTTCTTTGACGTTCTTCTGCCTTTAACTATGGACTTTTTTTCATCTAATCTATTATTTTACTATTTACAGTAGCGTTTTTATAGGTCTTCTCCACATATAACCAAATTATCTTAAGCGAAATTTTATCATCTTTTTTATATTAGGTGCTACCACAACTTTTTTTCTAATACATTCATTTTTAATGATATATCTTCTAGTATATCCACACATTCAACACAACATTCTCATCTCTAAGACATTAAATTTATTTTTATGTTGTCTTTTAATTGCCTAACATTTAGTACTATATAATATTACTAGTCTTATAGTTATACGATAAAATTTTTCTTTAACCTTGAGTGACACTTTTCTATCATAAATTACACTCAAAACCTTCCTCTATTTCATCAATTCTACTTAAATCCTATGGTTTACGTCCTCCTTTACTTTTCCGTCATTTTGTATAATAGACTCAAGATATTTAAAATTTGTAACTTGTTTATAAGATGATCTCTAAATTCTATTTTTAAATTCGTATTTGTTCGTCTTTTATTAAAAGTACATTTCATATATTCTGTTTTATATCTACTTATACGAAAATCATATATTTTCAAAACTTGTTTTCATCACTCTAACTTCATATTTATTTCCTCTTCTGATTCATCAACTAATACTATATTATTTGTAAAAATATACACTAAAGTCTCAATTCTTGGATATGTTCAGTAACTATATCCAAAATTAAGTTAAAAAGATATGAACTCATATATAAACCTTGATATAGTCTGTAATTGTAGAAAAATTCTTTGTGTTCCTATCTTGTTTTCTCACGCAAATCATGATTCTATCATACATACCTTTGATTGCTCGAATACAAGCAATATGCACTCTTTTCTTCTTTAAAATCTTTCATAAAACCTCTCAATACTCTATCATACGCTTTTTCCAAATCAATGAAAATTATATATAAATCCTTTTTATTTCTTTGATATATCTCCATCAATATCCGCAGTAAGTAAATTACTTTTATGGTTAACTTTTCTAATATGAAACCAAATTGATTATCTGTAATTCGAGTCTCTTGTTTTAATCTCTACACAATGACCTTCTCTCATAACTTCATAGGATGATTCATGAGCTTAATCCCGCTATAGGTACAATTTGTATTTTTCCCTTATTTTTATATATAGGGATTAAAATACTTCTCTATTTATCCGACATTTTTTTAAATCTCATTATCTCATTAAACAATTTAATAAGCCAACTTATACCTTTTTTGCCTAGACCTTTTCACACCTTAATAAGTGTAGTATCAAGTTCTACTACTTTACCATTATCCATTCTCTTCAAAATTTTATTTACTTCAAACTCCTTAATTCTATAAAAAAGAAGAAGTATAATTTTAGTCTTTTTCTACAATATTTAATCTATTAGAGTAATAGAAAACTTCATCTCTTTTGTTAAAAAGTCATTGAAAGTAATTCTTCCGTTATGCTTAAATATCTTACTCTCTTATCAAAATATTACTCTCTTTATCTTTAATACATTTCATTTACTTTAGATTTCTTATCTTTCTTTCCCTACCTTTTGCAAGCCTAAAAATTTTTCTTTCACTATCTTTAATTTTTAAAGATTGATATAGTTCTTCAAAAACTCTAAGTTTCGCTTAGCATTTTTTTTAACAATTTTATATTTTTTTCCATTTTTATTATCTTTATATAAATGCCATGTTTTATAACACTCTATTTTAACTTTAATTATATATTGCACCTCTGCATCTCACTACCACGATTCTTTATCCTTTGATCTAATGCCTTTTGATTCTCCAAGTGTTCTTTTGCAATTTTTCTAATCTCTTTGGCCATTTCGATCAACATATTATTAGCGCTATTTTGTACTTCCCAAAACCCCTATTTCTTTACTTTTTTTTGAAAACTCATTTATTGTTCATTCTTCAAAACCCACTATCTAACTCTCATAACTTTTTTCATATTATTTCTTTTTACTATTCTCTTAACTCGTATGTCTATAACTAAAAATTTATGTTGAATAGTTAGACTCTCTCCAAATATGACTTTGCAATTTATGCAATACTTTCTATTTGATTTTCTTACAAAAAGAAATTTATTTGAGAGCTTACTTTTTCACTTTTGTACATGATAAAATATTCTACTCGTTTCTTAAAACAAATGTTTGCTATTGTAAAATTAAAAATAGTTTTACCTTCTTCATTTGTTTTTCCAAACCTAAAAACCTCCATATATACCCTTGGATACTTTAGATTCATTCCCTACATGTCCATTTAGATCTCATCCTAAATTTTTTTTTTCTCTTAAAAGTGTTTCCTGAATCAAACTTTTAGATCCTCCAAAAAATTTATTTTGTGATGTTCCTTTAATTCTACTTGTGCATAAACACTAATCATGTTAAAAAATGTCTCACTCCACTACAAGTTTTAAAGTTACGATCCTATCTCCTAATTATTTTATATCTAGGTGTTGTTCCTTCACTCTTTATCGATTATTATATTTATCCTATTATTAGTTCTTGTCTTACCAGTATAACAAAGTTTATCCTACATTCTAATTTTCAAAATGAATCTTACTTTTGTGATCTAAATATTTACCAACACCTGTTTACTAAAATGTTGAATCCTTACATATTTTTTACTGTATTCAAATGTCAATGCAAAAACTCTTACTCTTTTGATACTGTGCTCGAATTATACAGCGGACTGCTTTCGGACAACAGCCTAGCCATAACATTATCACTTGGTTGATTCAAACTCATATAGAGACGTTAAAGTTTTAGGTTGCCTAACACAACTCTCTCCTCTTTTAACAGCTATACAAAACTTAGATGAGTTTCATTGACTGTACCACTTTCTTCATCATCGTTCAATGCAGTTTTCTCAAGAAGACAAGAGCCCATTTCTCGCAAGGACTCTGAGAATTCTGTAAGAAGAAAGAATCAGATAAGATTATTTAGAAATGAGTGTAATATACAAAAGATACTGAGAATGGGCAAAAGTATGAGATCTGATAGAAATGGTTCGTCAAGCAAAGCACGAAATTTGTCATTTCTTTGGTTTGTCATAAAGCTGAATATCTTTGAAATACCATAAGCACTGTTGGTTGTTGCGGCTGCCGCAGAAAGCAAGCTATCATAACAGTCTCTCATGTCTTGCATGTCCTGCAAGAACAAAGCAAAGACCTCTTACTCGATACAGGAGAAGCACAAATAAGACAAAATCCTCAAAGTTAATGGGTGACATGGTAAGATGGGCAATCGCACAGGCTCGTAAATAAAATTCTTTCTGAAGTATTAGTTCCTTAAATCCCAACACCAAGTTGAAATTATAACGATCTTATTAACCTCTTCCTTCAGTTTCCAGAAGCCAAAAATTGGATGTCGAGACAAAGGTTTTTTTATTTATGGGAAGCTGGGGACAGAAATCTTGAGATAAATGAAACAAAAAAGAGTACAAGTAGGAGAGAACCTTGATAGTGAGCTGATTCCCGAGAAGGATGAACAAATCAGAAAAAAAGGGTAAATCTTATCTATAAGACAAGGGGATAGAGGGAAAACGAGAATGAAAACGTGCCTGGGTGGCCTGAGCTAGCTCGTCCAACTGGGCCAAAGGTCGAATGTCCCTGCGTTCCTTGCCGTCATGCTTGGGAAGTGCAAGATCACGCAACTTTCTGAGAGAGGTCTTCATGGAAATGGAAATAGAGAAATATCAAACAGCCTCTGCTCCTCTATCTCTATTAATAGAATTCAACGCACAAGGTAGAAAACCTCCTAATCAAACCATTTCTTTCTTCAACCGTGTTCTCTGCTCTCTGGTTATGGCATCATCGACGCAGACACAGAAAGAGAAGACCGCACTCAATATTCCATATATTTAATAGATTTATAAGATAAAATAAAATTGTTCTTTCTTGACTCCCCTCGTTTTGATTTTGAAGTTTCGTTTTTTCATTTTTTTTTTAAATTTTTATTACTAACCTACATTATAACATTACTATAATCAGTATCCATAACTAATAAAAAAGAAATGAGAATAAGTTTGGTCAAAAGAATACTATTACTAGCCAAAAAAGAACAGAAAGTCAAAATCACCGTAGCCTTAGTATGTGAATGTGATGCAAAAAAGAAATTGTTTTATCAATTATCGAGCCTTCATTATTTGTTGCATTATTAAACTTAATTGTCTAATGAAATGAATGACTTCACCTACATGTAAATTAATGAACTTTGTGGCTAAATATATATATAACTCCTAATTTGTACTATTACTTTGATAAATTTCTCTCACATATCAATGACACAAATTATGGACGTGTTCTTTGGGGTGTAAACTTCCGTCGTTATCGCACTATTATAGTGATTTATATATATATATATATATATATATATATATATATATATATATTTTAAAAAAGATCATTTTGTAATTTTGTTACACTATAACTAAATATTTATTTTTATTTAACTCTTTTTAATATAAATTTTTTTACTATTCCAATTAAAAGTAACACGAAAATTTTAGTTTGTGGGAAGATGAAGTCTCTTATAAAGATTTAACTAATTTTCGTCTTCATTTACACCTAGGATGGAGATATTTCAGTGTATACCCAATTTTCTAAAGTTGTTGGACCGTTTACGAACGAAAGGCCGAAAGAAAGAAAGAAAAAAATCAAAGCAGTTTCGAGGATAGACGACTATGAATGAGAAAGAGAAAGTTCTGTTTGAAAAAAAAAAAAACGTGTTCCGACTCCGAGAGAGCCAACTCTCTTACTCTCCAATGGTCCATCCATACCATAATAAGCTTCTCATTGTCCCTTTGACACTCATTTTAAACACTATACCACAATGAAGCACCGTGGTTTTGTTCAAATTTTGCAGCCCCTAACCATATTCATACTACTCTCATAGTGAAATATCAAATGCTTCAGGAGTCTTGGCCAAAAAGCTGTCAGTAAAGGACATCAAATAAAAGAATTGTAGAAGCTAATAAATCCATTAACCACTTGATTAAATGCCCCAAAGTGCAGTCCCATTCTTTATGATTCATTGAGCAAGAAATAATTATATATGCAAGCCATATGACAAGAACGGGCGGAGCCTGCTAAAAATTGAACATGCGTCTTTTAAAGTACAACAATAAAGAAGCCAGAAAAGGTAATAATAATTGAAAAATATTAATTCATATGACAAGATACTTGTTTCGATTAATTGAATTTCATTTCTACTTCACCTCAAAATATTATAGTCAATCATTATACGAACACATCAGCATTTCTGTTCACATGGATAGGAGCACACTGCCATAGTTTCATTAATTGAAAAAACTAAAAGGCCAAGCACCCGTGAAGGATCAATCACCAACACATTTTAGTGGGGTTTAAGATGTGGCCTTTTTTGCGACTGAAACATTAGAAACAGGATATAGGAAGAAGGTAGGACATTCAAATAGTCCCAGGGCCAGGGCTACATCCCCAAGGGCACATCACATACCCGATTGCCCATAACAGTTCCTGCACTCGGAAAATATATTTACCACGTCAATGTTCGTCTCCACTGTTCCCTGAGATTGTAGTAAAATAAATCAACGAAAACGCAATGGAGACTTTTTTAATTTTAACTTTCATTTCTTTCTCCCAGCAGCACAACTCAAGGGCATGAAATCCATATCAAATCAAACATTTCTAGTTTACCAACCGAAATAAACATGTAAACAGGTGCATGAGCTCAAAACAGCCAAGTATACCTTCCAGAACCAGATAGTGGACCAACGGAAAGAAAGAAACACAACAATGTTCAAAGTTTTCTCCTATTTTATTGCCAAGTACAAACCAACGTAACAAAACGAAAAAGAGAAAAAAAAATGCCGCCTCGAGTCAATGTTATCAAGTTATTAAACATGAAGGTCCTCCCGGAAGTGCTGAGAGGGGGGGGGGGGAGGGGGAAAAGCATAGCCTGTACCTCAACCAAAGCTTAACATAACCCATGAGTAAAACCAAAATTCTCTAATTGCCATTTCTTTCGTTTTATGGTGGAAAAACACAAATTCAAGTCACATCCAGGGTGATCAAAGAACTGACCAGGATATGGAAAAATTTCCCGACTAGATTAATGAAATCACACAGCAGCAGCCATTGGCAGAGATCTGTAGCATGCTCTCTTTACAGCACGAACAACATCTTCGACCTGTACACCCATGTTTCAACAAAAGCTTCAACCAATTAGCACTTCATTTTTCATCAGATAAAAAGCCAGTCTCAGAGGTACTCCACCTATGCAGAATAGCAATACCTTCTGGGATCAATGTGCAGACAAAGAATACAAGTGTTTAAAATCAGGTACAGCAATTCTTCAAAAACAAAATCAATATCTTAGAAGCATTACCTGTGGGACAGCCATTCTCTCCAGATTGGCTGCATAAGGCATGGGAACGTCAGCCCCAGCAACTCTCTCAATTGGCACATCAAGATAACCAAAGCTCTCCTCAATAACAGATGTGCTGTTCAAGAGGGGTAAAAATTTACATGATGACTGTTGACCAATAGTTAATCAGCAAAATACAAAAGTGCCAGCGAAAAGATATAGACCAGATCTCAGCTCCAACGCCATGCTGAGGAAACCCTTCTTCAACAGTTACCAGTCTGTTGGTTTTCCTGACAGAAGAATTGATTGTGGATCTATCGAGAGGCCGAATTGATCGCAAATTTATAACCTTTGTTGATATGATCATCAGTCAATTCTTTCATACCCAAAATATTTTCCCAAAAAAAGGGGTGAAAAATCCATTGTTCTCATAAACTATGGAAAGGTTTACCTCAGCATTGATTCCTTCTTTTGCCAGTAACTCAGCAGCCTGAGAACCAAACAAAAGAGTTATTTCTAGATGTTCCCCAGAACATCACATAATATACGGACTGATCACACAAGTTTACAACCCCTGTTTCCTCTCTAATTATGTAGTGTCCAAATGAAAGATAAGTCCGTATCTATTTCTCATACTTCTCGGCACAACATATATGAATACAAAACAACAGCACCAAACACATCTCTGCAATGTCTAAGGATCTTAGGATAAGCAAACCTTGAGAGCATAGCCAGCCATTTTTGAAAAGGCTGTAACTGTCACGTCTTTTCCTTCTCTCTCAACCTGTTCAAGGTAAAATGCATTAGGCAAACAGGGATGCGTATAAGAATACAGCATTACATGACAGGTGTCACTCTAACAAGCATATCTAAGGTATATTTCATGCATTAAATATAAATAACTACCTTGGCTTTGCCTATTGGAAGGCAAAAACTGGAATCAAGAGATTCGGCCGAAACAGGGAATGACTCACCATATCTAAAGGACAAAACTCAAGAAATTAAACATTTTTAAGCAAGAACTATTGTTGAAAATTTTCAATCATTCATATTTACTAACCAAGCACGTAACAACTTACAACAACTCATTTTCAAGAAACACAACAGGATCAGGGTCCCTTATGGCAGCTTTTAGCAAACCGCGAGCATCTTCAGATGAGTACGGTGACACGACCTTCAACCCAGGGCATGAGCCATACCAAGCTGCATAACACTGCAAAAAAAAAGGCAGAATATTGAAATTCATTTAAAACAATAAAAGAAAGAAGCAGAAGGTTGAAGTTCATAAAGGATACAAAATCTAAACTGTTTGGGCACAATAAATTGCGGTTAGAATAAAAATAAAGATTACAAAAAAAACTACTACTTAAAGAAGGCACTTTCATAAAAGAAAGCCCAAAAAACCATACGTGAGAGTGCTGTGCACCAACCCCAGCAGCAGCACCATTGGGTCCCCTGAAGACAATTGGTACGGATATTTTTCCTGCAGATATGTAGTTTGATTTTGCAGCAGAATTAATGATGTGATCTATTGCCTGTAATGCAAATAAAAATAAAACTAAACAATGAGTGAGGATAAAACTGATCATGACGCTAATGAACAAAGTTGATGCAGAAGTCTACCTAACAAATGATGCCTAAAATTTAATGTCAGTGCACATATGGACACTACATGCTATACAATTTATCACTTGCAAATAAATTAAATAATTTCGCAACATTAAGCGTGCACATATGGACACTAAATGCTATACAATTTATCACTTGCAAATAAATTAAATAATTTCCCAACATTAAGCATGCACACACACGATCATGCAGGGAAAAGAAACAATATAAAATAACTTACCAACATGATTTATCGCCAAAAATACCACTTGAACAAAGACAAGCAATGAGACATAAGAAGCAAGAAAATTCCAGGGAAAAGGTCAGCCATCTAACAAAGTTGACTTATACATATGACACATTAGCACAGCCAAACAACTGGGTAAACACCCTAAGTATATATGCATGATTTATAAAGTTAAAATTCATGATTGATACTGCTAATAATTAACTAAACAGTCTGTTCTTCCAATATGGTTTATAGAGGTCAATGCCATGCCTCACAATCACAAATCTACAGTTTTACATCTTTAGCGCCAATTCAAAAGCAACTTCAACATGTGTCTCTATGGAATCAATCATTGGAGACTTTGGAACCCTGATAATCTTACCACAGAGAACTGAAAAGACGCTATCCTATAATATTAGAGGGAAGAAGATTTTGGGTAACTTCACAATACATTACATATTCAAAGGTGAAACAACAATTAAATCAACCCAATTTAGAGAGAATCAGTTTAAGAAGGAAAGGATGCAGTCAAGCTAGACAAAGGAACTCTAACCTGCATAGAGAAGTTAAACGTCATAAACTCCACAACAGGCCTTAAACCATAGTAAGCAGCACCAACTCCAATGCCAGCAAATCCAGCCTACATAGATTTAGAAAAAAGATCATCTAAACTAACAACTATTACCAGCTATACAAAAATAATAAAATCTTGATATTTTCCTAGAAAATATCAAATCAAAAATAATTAAATCCTGATAATTTCCTAGAGAACCTATCATGTAAGCTTAAAACTGTTATTTTCCTAAAAAATAATTAAATTCTTGAAAAGTGGTGTATTTTTGCAACTTTTATGATGGGAAACACACCGCCCATGGCATTGAATCATCCATAGATATGGGATAATAAAGTGCCAAGTGACATTAAATTGCAATTGCTTTGCAGTTGTGGTGACAGCAGAAAAATGCAGATAAGTACAACTGTTGCAGACCACAATCACAGTCTTGAGGCATCATGCAGATGCAAAACCCAACAAAACAACAATATTGCAACTGTAATTGCAGTTGCAGTTGTAGTTGTGTCAACTGTAAGAAGGGACTTAAAGCCAGGAAAAGACAACTTTTATATTCAATACAGTTCGTTGCAAAATGTTAAGAGGCTGCTCAGCATGAAGCAGATAACAAAATTAGTCCCAGATAAATGCAGCGAGGAAATCTAATAACACAAGCATTGGGACAGCCAAATCGTTGGATTTTCACTGGGAACAAGTTCAAGGTAGAATGCATGTGGCTGGCACCGAATTACAAAAATATCAGTAAGCTCTTACACTGCTATTCGTGAGGTGATTTAGGTTAGTTATCAAATAATGACAGCTCCTTACTATCATAGAAATAAAGCATTACCAACATTATAGGCTCCGCTTTATATTATAGTTTTTTTATGTATGTTTAATAAAACTGGACCATAAGAATAATCAATTTTATATCACCTAGAATTGTCGAATAAAATTAATATAATGTCAGCATGTTTTCAAAATTTTAATATATATAAGGAGGGAGAGAGGACATGATTAAGAGCCTGAAGCCCTCAGCATAAGTAGTTACAGAAGTAATGAAGGGGTTGGAACTAGTAAATGCAAGTCAAGTGGGAGCAGCACTAACCTCGGTGATTGGAGTATCAAGAACCCTCTCCGGGCCATACTTCTCTAGAAGTCCCTTGGATATCTTTTTTTTTTTTTTTAAAAAAAAAGACGAATGTTATAAGATGATAATTAAATTAAAAAACACACAGGCTTCCTAGAATAGCACCAAAAACAGTGAATCCTTATCTAACCTTGTATGCACCTTGATATTCCCCAACCTGCAGAAAGGAATACCGGAAATGAAAGAAGAAAATAAACAAATAAAAAGGCACGTGGAAAAGACCAACGAAATATAATGACAGAGAATATGAATGTTCCACTTCCATTACCTCTTCACCCATCAAGAGACTTTAGGATCAGCTGACATTTCCTCATCAAGAGCAGAGTTCAGAGCCTCTCTCACTGTCATCTGTATAATTTCCATTTCAAACTGTGTAAATACAAGTGCCATATTTTCTTTAAAAAAAATGAGAATGCTTTCATGGCCAAGGTGGGGATGATAATTATAGGAGGGAGTGAAGATTTTGCAGGGGAAAAGGAGGAATAGTTGTAATTGGTGCACCTTACGAGATGAAAATATTACAAGAAAGAACCATAAATAATAGAGTGGAAGCATTGAAACATTACCTCTTTTGCCGTAGAAGCGTAGGTTCTGAATAGGGATAAGGCAGGGCGAAAGGTCTGCAAGATTGTCCCAATATTGTAATAAACAGATATGGGAAAGAGGAGGGATAGACTGGAGAGTATGTGAAAAGAAGCAGCGATAGCGTACCGTGAGAGGAACCCCTCCAGCTCCAGTACAAATTTTCCGGCTTATAGTTCCCAACATCTTCGTTTGCTAAGTTTGACCCGAAGGAAAGCTAGTTACAAAATCCTAAGAAAAAACATGAACGAGTCGAATCTAAAACGAAAAAAAATCAATCTAACAGTGGACGTTAGTTAGGAGCCTTTTTTAAGTGATAAACCCCTAAAATCTCCGGCGAAGCAAGATCTGTTGGAATAAATTGGCACACCTCAAAGGCGAGTTTCGGCTGGGATCCGATCTGCACTGAACAAAACAGAAATGGAACTACTAATTCGTCCTCTGATTTATTTGGACATTTAAAAGCCAGCCAACTTGCTAAATTGCTAATCCTCCGGATGGGTTTTTTTTTAAAAAAATTAAATACACTTTTGGCTTGTTGTGAATGTCTTAAAACGTAAATTGGAATAATATTAATTTTTTTATTTTTTACAATATTTTAATTAAATTTTTATCAAAAATTTGTTAATGTATAATAAAAAAAATAAGTTGAGTTAATGACACTAAAGTCGCCTAAAAATATAAAAATATGAGTTCAAACTACAATAAAAACTAAATAAATTAAAAAAAATCATTTCCAACTAATTAATTAAAGTGACAAGTGGATTATGACTTAAAAAAATTGAATTTTAAGATATATGAATTAGCCGGTGAAATTTATCAATAATTGAAACTTGATAAAGCCAGTGAAACCAGTACGAGAAAGGGATTATTGTTCGGATGAAGGTAATATGGATTAGTCGAATTGTCTTTCGGCCTTGCGACAGCTGATGCAACTTGCCGTTGATCGGGTGCAACATGCCGCTGATTGTTCAAAATCTCTGGGTATGACATTTCGGATGGTAAGAAGTTTGACGACTATTTCAGAAAAACGCGTGTGACTGTTTCTTGGGAAAATCGGGAAGAAAACATTGCTATGATACCCTATAAAAAAATGAAGAAAGAGAATTATGCGAAAAAGAAATAAAACAACAGAAAACAGAATTATTCGTCATTCACTTCTCACAAAATACAAATGCAAAGGGTGACTAACACTACATAACCAATACCCAACTACTCCAACTAGTCAGCTCAGCTAGATTTATAGCTTGTTGACTCTAAGAAGATATTTGGTACGTAGTAAAAAAAATTATTTTTAAGAATTATTTTAAAAAAAAATATATTTTTTGAGAGTAATTATTATTAAAAATATACAAAATACGTTTGGTTGACTTTTAATATTTATCTAAGAACTTTTTATTATTACGTTTAGTTATAATAGAATGTTTATAAAAATTTTAGTATTTTTTTTAAAATTTTCTTACTTATGTTAAAGTGAGAGAGAGAAAGTGAGTGCAAAAATAATAGAAAAAGTGATAAAAATAAGAGAAATATGACAAACAAAAATAAGAGAGAGAGAGGAATAAGAGAGATAGGTAAGAGAGAGTTAAAAGAAAAAAATGACAAAATAGAAGATATTATTGTCTTTTTACATTTAAAAAAGATTTCCATAACATGAGAAATTTAAATTTCTACCCTTATACATGAAAATTTTTTGGTGAGAATTCTTTTAAAAAATCATTTTTAAAAATTCATATTTCGTGGAAATCCTATTTTAAAATTTAGAAATTAAGTATGAGAATTTAACTTTCTCAAGTTTAGTTTCTCAAGAATCCAAAAAAGTTCCCCTACCAAACACCCCCTAATAGGTTTCTTAACCCAAATTGTGGTTCTTTCCTCTGTGTTAGAGGGTCAAAGGTGTAAGGTGTTTGTGTGGGGATATTGTTATGCAGAGCATGAGTTTAATAAAAGGAAAATCAGAGACGTTAAAGCCTACAATTATTAAAGTCGAGACAAATAGAGGGTCTAAATGGTCCATCTTCGGTCATTCTAACAAACCTACAAGTTACATATTCCCCTTTCTAATAATTCCTTACATCCTCCACCAGCTTTATTCCGCATATTTAGCTAGTTGCTCTTTTTCGCCTTCCTTTCATTTTCTTCCCTCCGTTACCTTATATGTAGGGCTTATGCATTATTTTGTTTGGTACTGCAGAGGGACAAAAGCCTAAAAGAAACAAAAAAAAATACATTAAAAAAATTAAGAAGACATCATTTGAAGAAACTCCTATATTGTCACCAAGAAACAGAAAGCTTAGCCTATTGTTGGCAACCTTGTCGGCTTCCTGTAGTTGTGCTTAATCTAAATTTCTTAGACAAGTGCCTACTTTTGCTGTATAATCTAGGATCCAATTCTCATTCTTCCCACAAATTACACCTCCACACCCTGCTAAGTTAGGGTTCTTTTTTGATAACCCATTTGGGTGTTCCATGCCATAAGCCGTTCTTGCAAGTTTCAGGATTTGTCTTTATGGTTGGGCTTTCTTGCTTGTATGATAACATCAACATAACTCCTTATAATAAGCTTCACAAGATGTAGAGGATGAGTGAAATCGTCTTCAAATATCTCACAGATTCGCCATTTCCAAATGCTCCATATCGTCGTTGAAATGGTGATATGCCAATTTTAAAGTCATCCTGCATAGGATAAAGGTTAATAGAACAAGACTGGATTACGTGTTTGATATTCGATTATATAAGATAAATAGTTATTATTTTGATAAAAATGCTAACACAATATATAATTTGAGTTTAATTGTTTATATCTAAAAAACCAATTCTTAGATAGGATTGTTTAACTAGTGCTATACAAGGAAGCATTACCCCATATCCTTTCATGGATCAAAAAGAAATTCCTAAAAAGGATTGTGTTATGTGTAAAAATTCTACGAAGCCAAGAATGATGAAGTGATGGAACCAAAGCTCTTAATGCCAAAAAGACCTACACGTAGTAAAAACAAACCGAAATTGATGCAAGACTTTGTGATGCCATGAAAACGTAATAAGCATGAAATTCGTTATGTAACCATTAAGTTGAGTTAAGCCAAATGATTGGCTAAGATTCCCATTATATATGTATTGCTTGAGATGAATGAAAACATAGAAGAAAATTTAGAACTTGTTTCCTTTTAGTAGGTAACTCCCCTCGAAGCAAGGCTCCCCTTCCATTCCCCTTCTATCCAAAACTCCACACTTATCATTTGGTACTTTCATTAACAATCATGGTGGGTTCCTCACAGGCTATTGACATCTATGCCTACTAAAACCTCTACCCTAGAAGCCAAACTTGCTACAATGTTCACCAATCCTCTAACTCCACTTCGTCCTCGACCAATACCCCTGTTTTCCTACCTACTACCCTTAAGCTCGATGTCCCTCATTTTCATGGCTCAGACCCTCTCTGTTGGATCTTCAAAATAACTCAATTCTTTGATTTTTACCACACCATAGAATATCAACGCATTCGCATTACTTCTTTCTATATGGATGGTGAAGCTTCAAGTTAGCTTCAATGGATGCATGCTAATGGTCAAATTGTCTCTTGGCGTAGCCTCCTTCAATCATTATCAATATAGTTTGCTCCATCACAATATGAAGATCTCAAGGGTGCATTATTCAAGCTCTACTAGACCAGTATATGAATGTTAATCCCAATTTGAATCCCTTGTTAACCAAATTGTTGGCCTTCCTCCACCATTCCTTCATAGTTGTTTCATCTCTAGCCTCAAATTGAAAATTTGTCAAGAAGTCCAAACCCTTAAACCCATCACCCTCTCATAAGCCATAACACTTGCAAAACTCAGAAAAGATAAATTACTTGACTATCACCTCTATACCAAATCTCACCCTTCTCCCTTCAAATCCTCTGAATTGATCCCTTCTAAGAAAACTTTTTGACCCCACTCCCTTGCTACCTTCACCACCCTACTCAGACAACACCACCATTTTCCAATTCCACCTCAACCTATCAACCCACCCCCAAACGTCACTCACCGGCCATGATGCAAGCATGATGTGATAAAGGCCTCTGTTACAACTATGATGACAAATTTTATTCTGGTCATAAATGCAAACGATAGATCATGTTGCTCGTGACTGATTGCGAATTCTCAAAAATACCAGATTCAAATTTAACAAAGTTGTTGCTTAAAAAACTCCATCATTCACTTGACTCTAACCCAGATGAAGACTCAACTCAGGCCTAAATAAGTTTTCATACTTTAATAGATCATTATGTTCCTTAACCATTAAGGGTTAATGGTAGAATAACCAATTTTGATTTATCAATTTTCATTGATAGTGGGAGCACTCACAATTTCATCTAGTAAAGGATTGCTAGATTTTTGGGCTTACAAATACATCGAGCTCAAGGATTCCATGTACTAGTAGGCAATGGGGATGAATTGCAATGTTCATCAGTCTGCAAGCAAGTTCCAATACACATTGGCAGCAATCAATTCCAAGTGGACTTGTTCTTGTTACCTATTAGTATAGCAGATCTAGTGTTTGGCATCCAGTGGTTAAAGACTCTTGACCCAATCCTAACAGATTATGATTTATTAACTATGAAGTTTATAAAAGGAAGGAGAATGGTTTAAATATGAGGGAATCCATAGCTTATATCGAAATAGGTCAACTTAACTTAAATGAAACGAATGGCTTATACTGAAGCTATTGCAAAACTATTCCAATTACAGCTCATACCCACTACCTCACAAAAGGATGAAGATGATGTGCCACAGCCCATTGATACTGTGCTTAAAAGGTTCGATATCATTTTTTGAAACATCGACTACATTACCACCACCTTGACCTACAGATCACCGCATTCCCCTATTTAAAGGGTCTAACCTAGTCAATGTTCAGCCATATCGATACCCACACTTCCAAAAGCATGAACTGAAAAATTGATCCAGGAAATGCTGTCTTTCAACATTATAAAATGAAGCTCCAACTCTTTTTCTTCCCTAGTCCTGCTCGTTAAGAAGAAAGACGACACTTGACAATTTTGTGTCGATTACAAAGCCTTAAATGTCATTACTATCAAAGGCCGCTTTCCTATCCCTTCCATTAGTGAATTACTTGATGAACTCTATGGTGCTTTGTGGTTCTCTAAATTAAATTTACGCTCCAGTTATCATTAAATTTAGATGAACAATGCATTTATTCATAAGGCGGCATTTCGTACTTGTAACATTCTTCAATTTTTATTTAATACAAATTAATTTTTAACAGTATAGGGAAGGAAAAAGAATGAAATACGACATTGAAGAAACCCTAGAAAATTATAAAGTATCTAAATGGTAAAAAGAAAAACTAGAATGGGAGAAATTGTAATTTTCTAATCTTTTGGGGCTAAAACCGAACATCAAAAAATGAGTTAGGGATATGTTTTGGGTGTGACCCCAAAACCCTTTGGCATATTCTTAAGAGAAAAGATTAATGCATTTTGAGAATTAACACAAGCCAAACAAGGCCTTAGTCAAGGAGCTAGTTGGGATTTTAATGAATGGCAAACTTGTAATTTTTACATAGTTTGGGGACATAGTTGGCATGGGATTATTAGCTTCTTGGATAAGCTTCATTATTATATTATTTTCCCAAAAACTTCTTGAAGAAGTCGACTAAGCTAAATGGAGAAGGAGAAGAAGTGCACGGCCAAGAAGGAGAAGTGAAAGAAGAAGAGAAGGAAAGAGAAGAGAGAAAGCAAGTGAAGGGAAGATTAAGGTAAATTTTATAGGAATTAGCCTCTTTTATCTTCCTTTTACTCTTGATAGAATTCTAAAAAGGGTGGTTTTGATGGTGAGATTATAGGATTTTAGAAGGAAATGAGAGCTAGAGGCTGATCTAAAGCAAGGAGATTTCCAAGTATAATTTTATAAAAGATAACTTGGTAGGTTTAACATTAATATTTTATTGAAATTTCATGTATTTTGAAAGAGATAGAAGTGTTTCAAATATCATATTTTGATGATGCATGATGCATATTTGTGATTATTCATGTAGAGTGGAAATTTGGATGCATATGTAATACATGTTTTTGTGCTGAAATTTGGCTTGAAGAGAGTAAAAATCAATATTTTGAATGGAAGGTTCTAGATGTCATGATTTATATTGAATTTGAAAAAATATTTAACACAAAAGTTGTAACTCTATGCCTTATCGTTCTAACCCCTCTAGAATCTCTTTAATCAGACTTAATACGAGAGAGTTATGCCATGATGAGCTAAGAGAGGTCAAATCTAACGCCAAGAGTCGCGACGTTGTTTTCAAGACCCTTTTTCACATATTTTTAATCCTAATTTGTCCAATTAGTAAACACAAAAGTTGTTTATAATTGCCTTACATTTCCATGGACACTAAAATCACCCTAATCGGAGTTAAAATGGGAAATTTATGATTTGATTAGTGAGAAAAGGTCAGAATGGATTGAAACCTAGAGTAGGGGACAGCCCAGAGCATTATCATGTCGCAGGACACGGCCAGGGTGTGTTCAGTGCTGTTGTTGTTTTAATTAAAACTCACAAGTGTATGAATCTATTGGGGTATAAATTTAGTGGTATGCGAGTTCGATCCTACAAGGATTGCTAATTGAGAGAAAATATAATTAAAATTTAAAATAAATATTTCTAACCTAGTTGTCAAGATTTTCTTTTATGAGAAGAATTTTGAACAAAGTATGTAAGAAATAAAATACTGAAATTAAATAGAAATGTATTCAAAGTAAAGAAACATGTTAAAATTAGGAGATCTACTCTTGGTATATCAAATAAAAATAAATTTTAACATTTTTATTACTCAAATAGAATACTCACATAAATGAGGTGCCATTCAGAAGATATCTTACCTTAAACTCACTTTGATTTACATATAAAGTGTATTTGCCTTCTTTTTATTGTATTATTAATAATAAAACAACTCTTATAAAATGGATTCAAGTATACACTCTGTCAATTATTATATTGTCTACAATAAATTAATAATGATTTAAGCATTTATTGTGTCAAAAATTGTCTACAATATATTAAGATTCACACTTCAAAAAATTTAAAATTAAAAGATGTAAAAGAAAGAAAATTATAATAACAGATAGGTCGAAGAGTCAATAATAATAATATAAAGTATGCATTAAAATTAGCCATTAAGAAATAAAATAACAAGAAAATAAATAACAGCAGGACAACAAAGTCATCTTTTAAGAAAATAAATAATTGAGGGCAACAAAATCATCTTTTAAGAAAATAAATAATAGAGAGGCGGCATAGCTGTCCCTTTAAAAAATAATAATAGAGAAAATGAAAACAGAAGAGTGAAAAAGCCATTCTCTAAGAAAAAAAAAGAAAATAATAACAGAGAGGCAAAAAATATATAATAAAGGGGCAACAAAACTATCATCTAAAAAAGAAAATAACAAAAAAAATACATAAGAAAATAAATACAATATCAAATATAAATATTGAAATTAAAAGTTAAATAAATTATGATTTTCATACTAAGAGTTTCACCCTTTTATCTTAATATTAGAAAATTAGTTCTCTATAATCAAGGTAAAAAAAACAAAATGAAATATGAAGAAATATGATAAAATTTATGAAATAAAGTAAAGATACAAAATGTCTAAAGAGAGAAAAACATTACAAGTACTTAAAACTCCAACAAAAAATTTTCAAACTCACTCTCCAGTCTTTTTTTTCTTTAACTCACAAGATGTCTCTATTTATAGACATAACAAGGGAAGTATGTGACAAATATGGTAGGTAGCAAATTGCACTAAAGTTGACAAGTTTTGTTGAAATACACCGAAAGTCATCGTGAGATGTCTCCTTAATATTCACCAAATTTGCTAATCTCATCAATATAAAGTTATAGATATTTTCATTATCTTTCCAACCGTATAAGGTGGAGAAAAATTAGCCACTTATTTTGTGATTTATGGCCAAAAAATTGTAGCAAGGTCAGATTAGACTGCAACAGCAAATATGATCTTTTCTAACCCAATTTTGACTCTTTTAATATTCGAATTTGCTGACCACTGAAACATGAAAGTTATATCAAATTGTATCTGATATTCCAAATTTTGTATCTATTGAATATGTATTTTTTGAAATAGTGCCCAAATATTACAGTAAAATTGGGATAGACTGCAATAGTAAACATGTTCTCTTCTAACCTAATTTTGGCACTTTGTATGTCTGAATTTGCTGATCACATAAAAATGAAAATTGTATGAAATTGTGTTAGCTATTCATCCATCAAATTTTGTACATAATATATACGTTTTTTTAGATACAACCAAAAAACTACAATAAGATCAAGTTGAAAAGTAAGCAACAAACAGATTTTTAATATTGGGTGTTTTACTTTGAATCTTTATGTTTCAATTTTTTTAGAAATGTGGTTATAAATCAAGATTGAATTGATGTATATATCTATTAGGATACGTCTTAAGAGTCAAAAAAATAATGCTCCTTACTCAGCAATCCTTAATGAATTTATTTTTTCTACTTGATTTATAGACATCATTCCCAAAGAACTACAATTTAACTTTGATTCCTCCAATTGAGTTCATTTTCTATTCTTCTCTCAATCTGTAAAAAATACACAAAATTAAAGACAAATAAGGGATATAAATGCTTAATTAAGTCAAAAAATAAGATGAAAATATTTAATTTTTGAGTATAAAACTCATTCATCAGGTGCGCTTAATGGCTTTTTGAAGCCCATAGCGCAGCCTTGTTGGGGGCTATTTTAGCTTAGTTTCAACTTATTTTTACCCTAAATAAAATTTATTAACTATATGGTAATTATAGAAACTAAATTGAAGGAGAATGCTCTATAATCTTTGTGATACAATACTAGTTTTCACCACTTCTTATAATGACAAGCATGACATATATTGTGTATTAATACATATTTGTTAAATGATAAAGATGATGATGTGATGCCTATGCTATTGTATTAATGCATGATGATTAGATGAAATAATGTATATATTGTTACATGATGGTAAATGTATTAATACATATTTGTTAAATGACATGGTGATGATAACAAGTATAATACTAGTGATATATTTGGTTAATGCATAATCCTATTATAGTGGCGATGATGATTAGAGGGTATGATGCATACATTATTATATGATGATAGATGGATTAATACATATTTGTTAAATAATACAATGATAAGTTGACGAGTTGACACTAAGGCTTGTGAAGTATAATGCATACATGGTTACACAATGTTAAACATATTAATACATATTTGTTATACGATAATGAAAATGGTGAATATGATATCATGAATGTAGCTAAAAATAATAATAAGATGAAATAAGATTTGGGCACTAGTAAGGTAACCAGTAGATTGTATGGCCACTCCGACTGTGGTGGGTGAGCAGCAAGGGAGGATGAGAGAATGGCTCACTGATATACGATAGTGGAGTATGAGTAACGCGAGGGGAGGGGGGAGGGGGGATGTCTTACATTACTATATTTCTGAGATAAGTAAGTAGTGAGGGAGAATAGCTCACATTACCTTGTCGTGTGTGTTATGTGAGTAGTGGAGGGAAATAACTCACATTGTTGTGTTTTTTGGGTATGTGAGTAGCGGAGAGGAACAACTCACATCATCTTGTTATTGAAATAGAGAAGTTGATGAGTAAATGACCACTATGCATGTTGATGTGTTATCTTGTATGTATGTGTATAATATATTTTTATCATACTACCTGTAAGTAGAAAATACATGCTATCAATAAACAATATCTTTTTCTATAACTTATACAGCTGGACATAACACTGTGATAATTATGTATTATATGATATATTTAATGTTGAACCTATTGAAATTCTGTTCTCATTAATGTTTGGTACTATGTTCAGATAAAAGTAGTTGAAATGTCGAAAAATCTTCCTATTGCTGTTTTGGAGATCTTTATGCAGTAAAGGTTACAGAGATCCCGATGTCAGCACCACCTCCTCTACCCTCTATATCATAAGAGTGATGTGTTGTATATGGACTTATATTAGGTTAATGGAACTATGTGACTTAATATTACTCCTATATGAAAGCTAATCAGTGATGTAGTCTTTGAGTGTGAAGATTATGAAATATATGCTGCTTACATACATGTGTATTATTTGATGTTTGATTTGGGATAATTGCTTCCATAATAATCCTAAGAATACCAAAAATGAAAAAATAAACCAGTCCTTACAGTACTCACTAAGGTCACTATGAGTTCCTTGATACACCCTTCGGGCTCTGTAACACGGCAGTTATATTTTAGGCTACAATGAACACCCTCTTCTAACCTTTCATTCAATAACTTATCATCGTCTTCTTTGATGACATATTAGTTTGTAATAAGTCATTGGAAGAGCACACTAATCATTTAGCCACTGCCTTTTCACATCTGTTATAACATTAGTTTTACTTAAAGAGATTTAAGTGATATTTTGCTCAATAAACCATTGGGTATTTGGGACATATTATATCTTGTGAATGAGTAAGGACTGACCCATAGAAGATTAGAGTCATGATATCTTGGTCAATTCCATAGAAAATTAAACAATTACAAGGGTTCTTAGGGTTGACCAAGTTCTACAGAAAACTCATCAAGGGATATGCCTCAATTGCCACACCTTTGACATATATGCTTAGAAAAGACTTTTTCATCTGGACAAATGAGCTCAACAGGCATTTGAGCAACTAAAAGAAGCCATGACCACTACACCAATCCTGGTCTTACCAGATTTTCAGCAAACCTTTACCCTCCAAACTAACGTTTTCAGGTAGGGGATGGTAGATGTTCTGCTTCAACATAGTCATCCCATTAGCTATTTTAGTAAGAAGCCATATCTTAAACTGCTTTCATCCTTTACCTACGTTCGTGAATTGCATGCCATTACATCTGTTGTCAAAAATTGCGTACGTACTTATTAGGACAAAGGTTCATTATTCAATTACATCAAAAAAGCTTCATAAAACTAATGACCCAAAGTAATTCAGACACCTAAGTAGCACTACTACCTATCCAAACTTTTGGGATTTGATTATGAACAGGGGTCGAAAATCATGTTGTTGATGCCCTTTCACGAGTTCAATTCTTCAAGCTCATTCTTTCAAATTAATTGTACCACATTATGAGTTCTTAGCTAAGCTTCAAGAAGAATATACTACTAATCCCTCTCTGGCCCAAAAATATCCAAGAGCTACAAGACAACCTAGCTACATACCCCACGATGAAACTAATCTGGGGCCTCATTTTCTAACATGGAAAGCTAGTTGTTAGCTCACAATCAACCCTGAAGAAGACCTTACTAGAAAAATATCATGCCACGAGGGTCATGCTGGCATTAATAAAAGTTACGGGTGGCTTAGTGATAAATTCTTTTGATAAGGAATGAAAGAAGGCGTCAATAGTTTTGTCAATTTATGCATCATATGCCAGCAAACCAAAACAACCACTAAATCCCCTTACGGCCTTCTGCAACCCATCCTAATTCCCACATAAACTTGGGTTAACATTTCTATGGACTTTATGGTTGGGTTTCCATCCTTCCATGGCCAAACAATAATCTTGGTGGTGGTTGATTGGTTCTTTAAGGCAGCCTATTTTGGCATGTTACCTACACAACATACAGCAGCGAAAGTGGCCAATGTCTTTGTTTAGATGATCTGCAAGTTATACGGGTTGCCTAAGAGCATAATTTTAGATAGGGGCCCTATTTTTATGAGTCACTTCTGACAAGATCTCTTTAAGCTCAATGGCACCAAGCTTTGAATGACAGTTGTCTACCACCTTCAAAGTGATGTGGTGGACCGAAATGGTCAACCATATTCTCTAACAATACTTGAGGGCCTCTGTTCGTGCACACCCCACACAATGGGGCTATTACTTGCATTGGGCTAAATGGAGTTACAACACCTCCATCCATTCTTCCACAAGCCTCACCCCATACTAGGTGGTTTACGATAAATCCTTTCCCTCTATTCCACAGTACACTATAGGTAATAGTAGTATAGAGGCAGTGGAAACTAAACTCAGTATGAAGGATGCTATATTAACTTAGCTTCACAAGAAGCTTTTCAAGGCCCAACAAATTATGAAACTACATGCAGACTAAAAGAGAATTTCACACTCGTTTAAGTTAGGTGATTTGGTGTTTGTAAAACTTCGGCCATAACCTTTCAAAATAATTTGATGCTTAGAGAAATGGCATTTCAATTGGAACTACCCCCAGGGTATAGAATCCACCCAATCTTTCATGCCTCATTACTTAAACCATACTAAGGAAATGCAGACTTACAACCATTCCCACTTCCTCTTAATAAAGTAAAAAACCAACCAGTCATACAACCCCTCGCTATCCTGGACATTCAAGATAGCATTGACACATCTATAGCTAAGGCCCTTATTCAGTGGTATGGCTTTTACCCAAAATATTCCTTATGGGAAAATCTCACACACATATTATAAGTTGACCCTAATTTACACCTTGAGAACAAGGTATTTTTGCCATAAATAAGGAATGTTACGTGCAAAAATTATACGGAGCCATGCAGGAATGATGAAGTAATGAAACCAAAGTTGTTAACGCAAAAAAGACCCACACGTAGTAAAAACAAACCAAAATGGATGCAAGACTTCGTGATGCCATGAAAACGTAATAAGCATGAAAGTCATTATGTAACCATTAAGCTGAGTTGAGCCAAATGATTGACTGAGATTCCCATTATATATGTATTGCTTGAGATGAATGAAAATAGAGAAGAAAATTTATAACCTATTTCTTTTCAAAAGGTACCTCCCCTCGAAGCAAGGCTCCCTTTCCCTTCCCTACCCTTTCTCTCCAAAAGCCCATACTTATTAGATTAATAGATTAAGTATTAATCAATATTGAGAAGAAGCAAAAACTGCTTAATAGCCTGACATTCAACCCACAAACCAAAAATCAAATTCAACCAAAAAGAAGTATAACTCGAACATTGAAATCTAGAACCAACAAAAACAAGTATAACTTGTGTTTTTCTCTTTAACTCTCCTCTCTTTGCTCGCATTTCTCTATCTCTCTCTATTATCTTCTGATCGTCCTCCTCCATATCACAATGCTAGTATTCCTTTTAAAAGGAATAGTGTAGTTGGGATGATGACACATCCTCGTCTTTTTCAATTAGGATCATCCCTTATTTTATTTCAAATCTTGAAACTCAAAATCAACATATATAATTCAAAGTATATGAACCTAGCATAATCAAGAGTAATTCGAACCAAAATTAACAAAACAGGATGATATAAAATCAACGATAAAACTAAAAATAACATCGAATCAAATCAAATGAGAATAATACGGTGAAGGGCAACAACAGGTGATGAAGGAGAAATAGGTTGAAGAATAGTACATAAAAATGTATTGTGTTAGATAGAGAGATGGGTAATTTTGATTTTTTTTTAAAAAAAATTTAATTCATTTATATAATCAGGTGTGCTCTCTTGTACAATGATCATGGATTAAGAAAGTTGATTGGATAAACTAATGTAATATAATAGATGCGCTAAACACGTGATAAAAATAAACTATATTATGTAAATTTATATAATTAAACTTTATATGACACATTGATCTCAGAGACAAAAAGAATTTAATCCAATGTATCAAGTTCAATAGCATTTCAATTTTTTTTAAAAAAGAAATGATTGTTAAGAAAGACTAGTTTTTTCTTTTTCCATAAACAGAAATCTTGAAAGAAAGACAAAACAGACAGTTGGACAAAGAATGATTTTGGTGAAAAGTAAACTTTAAATAGATCACCGATATATGTAAACATAGAAGAATACATTAATTCCAGGTTTAAGAATAAATCAATTCCAGGTTCACTCCTCGCGCAAAACAGAAGGTCCTACCGGGAGTCGAACCCAGGTCGCTGGATTCAAAGTCCAGAGTGCTAACCACTACACCATAGAACCTGTGAGGGTGAGAAACTCTACAATTTGTAAATTAATAGATGACGCTATCGGATGCTTTCAGTCACATATTGCAATGAACGAAGAGAGACTAACCTTTTAAAAACCGGACGGATTATTAGATATCTGAATGGAGCAACTAGTTCATTGTAATTAAATTAGTACTATATATATATATATATATATATATATATATATATATATATATATATATATATATATATATATATATATATATATATATAATTATTTTTATATTATATATAAAAATATTTAAAACATTATTGAATCATTTAATTGGACATAAAACAAAATTATAATCTTACATTATATTTTTGTTTTAATTTTAAAACATACTAATATGATAAAGATATTATATAATTTTTTTATTGAATTAATTTTAGCACTAATATAAATTTAGTGTTGATTTTACAGGACAATTCATGAATAAATACTTTTCCTTGATTTAATTAATATATTATAATTTTTTATGAACTAATGTTAGATTATTTAATGTTCAGTTATTTTAGCAAGAGCGTGGAGAAATTTTTTAATACTATAAAAACAATCATAATACCATGCTCCAATGGCAAGCAGGGAAGATCAATATTCCGCGTCTGATGGACTGAATAACATGGAAGAATAACTTTATATTCGGGTCAAAGGGTCAAACACATGGCACACTACCATTCTCCAGTCTCCACCCACAACACTTACAAAAAAGTCAAAAACAGAGAAATAACGACCCACATCCCTCCCCTCCCATGAATCAGGATCCACCAGGTTCCTTTTAATTCCCTCCACTAAAAAAATAGTAAACCACAATGCATAGCAACTACAGAAAATATGATAGGAATTTTGCTCAGCAAGCCTAACCAAGACGAACAACAAATTCAGTTGATCAAAAAATGTGGCTTTGTGTCCTCAATGCAAGCAGATTAAACAAGATTACATTTACACCCGAACACCTGATTCAACATGGACAACATTCACACATACACGCCTACACCTGCCAGGTCCTTCAGCTTCTCTAGAATTGTTCGAGACAAAGAGTCTGATGCAATTGTTAATGACCGACATGGGGAAGCAGGAGAGTCACTTCTCCACAATGACCCTTCCTTCACTCTCCCTCAACTCTTGGAAGAATTGGATCGCTTTCTTTGCGCTCTCCAATCCAACCCCCCTCCTCCTCCTCCTCAGCTTCCAGACTGCATTTTCTTATTGCCCAAATTTTTGGATTCTGTGATCGATAAATATAACGGGGGCAAATACAGAACCAAATTTGGGCAAGCCCCAGTTGAGGACACCTCGTTTTTGGAAGCCTTGGATCTTATCTCGAAGCTTTCCACCACTTTGGGCGACTTCCCTTATTCCAACTCCCAAGCATCCTCTGCCCTAGACAAGACTAGCTCCGTCCTAGAAAAAGCCATGTCTTTCCTAGCCAAAGAGCTCTGCACTCTCTTGAAAAATACCAAATCCAACGACTCTGATCTTCAATCTAAAACGCCCAAGAAAATGACGAAACACTCATCATCCTTTAATTCTCTTCAAGACACCGATTTGGGTGTCATACACGAACATGAATCCCCCTCCGCCACCCCAGATCAGGAGGAATTTCCAGCTTTTTCTCCAGAGACAGTGTCCAATATGAACAAGATCACCACTGCCATGATTACTGCGGGATACCAGATAGAGTGTTGCATGGCATTTAGCAATTTTAGACGCAACGCTTTCAAAACTGTATTGCAGAGCTTTGGGTATGTGAGCATAAGCATGGAAGACATTCAAAGAACGCAATGGGAGTCATTGGAAGGGCAAATTGGGACGTGGATCAACGTGGTTCGGCATTGCTCCATTGTGCTCTTCTCGGCTGAACGAAGGTTCTATGACTCTGTCTTCCCAGATCAACCATCCATAGCTCACAGATTATTCGGTGATCTTGCAAGGGCTGTCATCATTCGATTCTTGAATTTTGCAGAGGCCATCGCTTTAACAAAGCGCTCAGTGGAGAAACTGTTTAAATTTCTGGATATGTACGAGACGCTTCGAGATTTGGAGGGGAGCATGGAGGAGTGGTATGAGGAAATTGGGTGCGGGCAAGAGCTGGCATACGAGACAGCGACGACAAAGGGAAGGGTGGGGGAGGCGGTGGCGAGAATGTTCTTCTGTGAATTGGAAAACTCCATAAAGAGCGATAACGAAAGAAACGCAGTACCAAATGGAGCAGTTCACCCTCTGACGCGGTATGTGATGAACTATCTTGAATACTTATGCGAGTATAAAGATACAATGGAGCAAGTGATTGAGAAATGGAATCCGGAGGTAGTGGTGCAGATGCCAGGAGATCATCAGGTGGAGGAAGAGGGAATGCCAAAGAACTCATCCGCATTTGCAGTACAGTTAATGAGAGTGATGGAGTTGCTGGATGGGAATGTTGAGATGAAGTCCAAGGTGTATAGGGACGAAGGATTACGATACATATTTCTAATGAATAATGGGAGATACATAGTGCAGAAGACAAAAGGGTCGAAGGAGATTCGCGAATGTATGGGTGACAATTGGTGCAGGAGGAGGCAATCGAGACTGAGGCTATACCATAAGAATTATCAGAGGGAGACGTGGGGGAAGGTGCTGCAGTGCCTTAGCCATGGGGGTTCGCAGGGGAATGAGAAGGTGATAAAAGCGTCAGTGAAGGAGAGGTTTAAAAGCTTCAATGCCATGTTTGAGGAGATACACAAGACGCAGAGTAGTTGGGTGGTGAGCGATGAGCAGCTTCGGTCGGAGCTTCGAGTATCAATATCGGCGTTGATGATTCCAGCCTATCGCTCCTTTTGGGGAAGGTTCAAACACTATCTAGATTCAAGTAAACAGATGGAAAAGTATATCAAATACCAACCTGAAGACATTGAGATCCTTGTTGACAAACTCTTTAATGGGAATGCTACCTCCATGGCTAGAAGGAGAGCGTGACAGTGACATACTTCCACATTCCTTGTGTGCCACTGCATATCATTAATTAATTAATTAATTAAAATCAAGTATATCGCAATGTTACCATAAATCCCATCAATTGTTCTCTCAAATTAAAAATTAAAAATGGACTTCCAAACTATTTAATTAGGAATCAATAAATAAAAATTAGACATACATTTCTGCTCCCTTGGCTTAAAAGATTCATGTGTTCAACTTTCCTTTCCCATCGCAATTCTTATAATTTAAATTTAAATAAATTCACCTAACTAAAAATATTTAAATAAAGTGAATTGAATAATTCATAATGATAATTAATGCATGTAATCTATCAAATATCAATTTCTAATTACGTTGAGTGACAACAAATGTCTAACGCATCCCCCTCCAGGATGTGGTGCTTTAATTGTTGATGATGAAGGAGTTTCTCTCCCAAGGGAGGTTTTAGGGTAGCTTTTCAGCTTTCGGTCTTCGCTAGCTTTACCATAAAAGACAATTGTCTAACGCATGAAAAGGGATAGTTGGACAATCCCCTCTCGTATACAGCAATTCACGTCTATTCTAATTATGATAGCTTTAACCGAAAAATATCAATTCCTCTCCGTCCAAATATTGTAATATATAGTTAGGAAATGCCAACAACTGCTACGTCTACATCTCCTTCCATAAAAATACCAGTAACTGCCATTACTTGAGCTTATTAGAGAAAATAGATTAGTTTAGTTACTTTTGTTATAACAGAGTGTATAGGTGTCATTATCTTATTGGTTGTAGTCTCATTGTTTACTTTGTATATATAGTTACGATAAAATGTATCTGGATTATCTTCTTGCAATATACAGTTTAGTTCTTTCTCTGCTTTCTTGTGTTCTCTGTCATGGTATCAGAGCAGCGAGTTCGATCCTTCAAGTCTATCACTCACCGGCAATGATGCAGATCTATCAACCGGTTGCCTAGATCTATCACTTAGTCGGCCAAAATCGTGGCCTCCTCTTCATCTGGTTCAGTGAACAGTAAGTTCACTCTGATTGGTTTTTCGACGCCGATATCAATCAAGCTTGATGAGTTGAACTACCTTCCATGGAAACATCAAGTCCTTTCTACAATCAGAGGATACAAACTGTAACATCATATCCAAGGCATAACTCCATAAAAGTACGCTACAAATGAAGATCAAGAACTAGACAAAGTTACAGAACAATACTTACAATGGGAGCAACAGGATCAACTGTTGATTTCTTGGCTCCTAGCATCCATGTCAGAAAGTATGACCATACGAATGGTTGGCTGTGATACTTCGCATCAGATCTAGACAAAACTAGAATTGTTCTTCGCATCTCAAACGCGTGCTAAAATCAAGCAAATACACCAGTAGCTACGTAGTACAAAGAAAGGTCATCTTTCAGTTACTGATTACCTACTTAAAATCAAGAAATTGGTGGATACTTTGACTTCAGTTGGTGCGCCAGTAGAGGCTTCTGCACACATCGATTTTATTTTTGATGGCCTAGGCGAAGATTATCACGGATTTATAACTTCAGTAACTTCAAGACTGGATCCATACACTGTGAATGACATAGAAGCATTACTCATGGCACAAGAGGAACGAATAGAAAAATTCAAGCAAAATGCAGACTCAGCTATAGTTCAAGCTAACTTGGTTCAACAACCATATGCATCAAAGAAAAATGAACACTCTTTTTATCCTCAGTCATATGCCAACAAGCCTACTGGAGAAAATTCAACATTCAACAGAGGAGATAATTTTGGTCCTCGAAATAGTGGAGGTTATCGAGGTACTGGCTTCTACAGAGGTGGTAATTTCAGAAGAACCAACTTCAGAGGAAGATATTTTAGAGGAAGAAGAGGCAGTAGATTTTCTTGGGGAGACAAACCTCAATGCCAAGTGTGTGGAAAATTTGGCCACATTGCCAGTCAATGTTACCATTGATACTGTAACAACCTCTTTTTTTTTTCCTTTATTATTATACAATATTGAGTTCACATACATATCATTAATCAAAACAGACGTATAACATATCAAACATATAGAAATTTACATCTTGTTTATTTTGATTGACCAATTCCGGAGATACAGGTGCGGGTGGTTGCACCTTCATCGGGATCTGAGCCAACTCGACCACAAAATCTTATTTGATTCTGAAATCTGCCCAACATAAAGTAACTCGATCCAATGTGCACTAAAAATCAGAGCCTTAGAAACAAAAGCTGCATAAATAATTTTCTGAACATGATATGAAAATATAGTGAGAATTAAATCTCAGTAAGTTCAACAATAAATTATCATCAGTAAATCTCATCACGTCATATTCAGCTGTATAAACTACAGAAAATATCTTTGGTCACATGAATGCATTATATCTATGCACATAAGAATCATACTGTAATGATATGTATGATATGATTAACTATTTTCAAAATATCATATGATGGCCATCAACTTATTCTCATTTCAAGTTAACCCGGTCAGGGTGAGTATCCTCTACTCTCCGGTACGGGCTTTTCTCGCTCCGTCCGACATGGCCCACTTTCTCTTTCTTTTCTCATTATCATGATCATAACTGTTGGTAGGGCGTCCCCTACTGGTGCACCACACGGATTGCCATGTGACCGTGCTCATTTATTTTCTTTTCACAATGATAGCCAAAAATATGTTTTCAATAACAAGTATGTTCATCAAAATATAACTACTACCATAAATCATTGGTAATCATGCCATGAACATAACCATTTCAAATATCACTTTATAAAATATTTCCATGTCAAAATTTCACACTTAAGATGGTAAGAAGTTCATACAATGGCAATGGCTATGGCTATACTAGTCATTTATTAAGATTCATCTTCTTTTTTAAATACTAATTTTATTTTCTTTATTTTCTTGATGCAGGTTTTCATCCTATCTAACCATCTCTTACTAATCAGAGCATAACTCCCTCAATTTAACTCTGATGTAGGTGATCTTGGTGTTCATTTCAAGATAAAACAATTATCTAAAACTATTATGTTGAACATTGTAGCGAAAAATTAAGAAACGAAGGTGATATTACTCCCTCAAAGTACAGGATAGTTCCTCTCTGATAGGTTCTGACCTTTACTGACTAATTAGACCATATCTCCCAAATTGGAACTCCAAATTGAGTTATTCCAGTTGTTAAAAATCCATGAGCCATATATCTATAATTGTTATGTTGGCGCGCTATTTTAATTCCCTATAGAATATTCCCAGAAATTCAAAAATTAAAACATTAATAACATACTCTTCCCTGAATAAACATTTTCTGACCTCTGCTTACTAATCGGATCATATCTACCTCATATGAACTCCAAATTGCATAATTCCAGTGGGTATATTTCCATGAGACATAGATATATAACGTTCATGTTAACCATTTATTTTAATTCCATACAGATAATTCCCAGAAATTAAAATACAAAAGCTGTCCTAACATAATCTTCCCTGATGAACCATTTTCTGACCTTGGCTAACTAATCGGACCATATCTACCACATGTGGACTCCAAATTGAATGATTCCAGTGGCTAAAAATCCATGACACACATATCTTTAATTCTTATGTTAACTATTTATTTTAATTCCCTACCAATAATTTCCAGAAATTAAATTACCGAAGCTATCCTAACATATTCTTCCCTGATGATTCATTTTCTGACCTTTGACTACTAGTCAGACCATAGCTACCTCATATGGACTCCAAATGGAATGATTCCAGTTGGTGAAAATCCGTGACACATATATCTTTAATTCTTATGTTAACCATTTATTTTAATTCCTTATAGATTGTTCCCAGAAATTAAAATACCGAAGCTAAAAATTCTGTCAATCATAGCCATACCCATGCAGAACTATCTACACCAACCTAAGTATTCAAACATACATCACATGCAAGATCAATATGTAACATGATATAGCAACATCCATGACCAATCATCAAAGTTCTAAGATCAAAATCTCATATAAATATTATGAGTTTCAAAGGTTTTTTGCAAAAAGAAATATTGTTAAACTTACCTGGAGCACTTAGTCCCCTAGACTTCTCCTTCCTCTTTCTTCCTTTCTTCCTCTCCTTTCCTCACACTACCTTGCTTCTATTTTTGCTCTCCCTCACTTGGACGAAATTCTAATGTTGTAAGGGTGGGTTTTCTTATATAGACCACCAAATAATTCACCTTTCATGATCATGGGTCTACCTTATCACAATTAGGATACACTTTGTTGAATTTTTGGAAAGCAAACAACTTATGTTCTTGTCTTCCTCTTCCTTAGTCAAGATATGCATAGAAAAAGGAGATTTGTATTTTGAAAATTATGATGATATGTTCTTAAGATATGGGGCAAGATCCCTTTGATTTAGGGATTCATTTCCTTTTTCTTTTGTCTTAATCAAGTATGATAGATTTGCCTTTTTAAGTGGAAAATTTTTAACCCTTGAATTTTTCTTACTTAACTAAAATTATTTGTGTAGGATAATGATGTTTTGTCATAATACTATGTATTATTACCCACTTGCTAAAGTTATGAATGTAGGATATAGATGTTTTTGTCCTAAAGTCTTGTATTATTATGCCACTTGCCAAAATGATGAATGTAGAATCACACCACTTGCTAAATTTTTTTCTTAATGCTATGTCACCTAATCTTGATTACACAATTATTTCATCACTTTAATTTTAATTTTATTTTTATTTTTCCTCTTGGGTTTGGGCTCATTCTTGCCCATTTTCTTTACTTTGGTTAAAATTCTACCTTCCATAATGGGCTTGGTCACATTTTCATGATTTGTGGGCTACCGGTCCAATTTCTATATCCTAGTCCAAGTCTATGTTTTATTTCTTCCTTGGGCTATCCTATTGGCTTGCTAAAAATTCATGTGAAGTAGAAAAACTCTATATGAAGTGTCTATAGGTTAAAGCCCAATTACGGCTGGAGATACTAAACTTAGTAACTTTTGCTCTTAAATTAAGAAAAATTACCATAATCCGATCTTCTTGAAATTTTAAGACCTTTACTTACTTCACAAAAATTTATCTTTTTTTACCTAAGAATTTCACCTTTCTTTAACATGTTTATTTCTAATATTTCCTCTTAGGTTTTTTTTCTTTACCTATTCCATTAATATTAGAACATTTCTATGCATATATGTAAGGTGAAGAATTTTTAAGGAAAATATCTAAAAATTACGAGATGTTACAGATACAATCAAGATTATAACATTAATCTGCAGCAAACTTCTGAATCACATGATTTCTATAATCCTAATCACATGAGAGCCATGTTAGTTGTTCCTGAAGTGGTTTATGATCCAGAATGATATCCTGATTCCGGTGCCACCAACCATGTCACAGCAAATTTAGAACATTTGACACACAAAATGCCTTATACCGGTAGTGAGCAACTTCATATGGGGAATGAAGCAAGTTTGCAAATTCTTAACGTTGGCCATTCTAAATTCATTTCTCATACTACACCTTCAACTGTTCTTTCCCTAAATAAACTCTTACATGTGCCTAACATCACCAAAAATTTAATCAGTGTGTCTAAATTCGTCTTAGATAACAATGTTTACTTTGAATTCCATGCTAACACCTGCTTTGTTAAATCTCAGGAAACACATCAAATTCTTCTTCAAGGTTCTATTAAAAATGGACTCTATGTCTTTGATCAACTCAGTTTTCTCTAGCCTTAGGAGTCTACTCAAACACTTTCTAGTACTTTTGACTTTCATCTTCAATGTAATATGTCATCTACAGACATTGATTCTACTGTTTCTCTTTGGCATTGTAGATTAGGGCATCCATCAACAAATGTTGTTCACAGAATACTTACCACTTGTAATATTTCTCATTCAAATAAAAAGACTACTAGTGTTTGTTCTGCTTGCTGTTTGGGAAAATCACATAAGTTTCCCTATTTGTCTTCATATACTACTTATTTAGAACCATTAGCTCTTGTATATTCTGATGTCTGGGGACCTGCCTCTACAAGCTCTTTGAATGGCTTCCGTTACTATGTCCACTTTATTGATGCATATTCAAAATATACTTGGATCTATCCTCTAAAACAAAAATCTGAGGTCCTAAATGTTTTTATTCAATTTAAGACAATGGTTGAACTTCAAACTGGTTTTTGCATTAAATCTCTTCAAAGTGATGGGGGTGGTGATTTTATTTCTCATTCCTTTAAATCTTTTTTGGCTTCCCATGGTATTACTCATAGAATTAGTTGTCCTCACTTACATGAACAAAATGGAGCTGCTGAAAGGAAGCATAGACATATAATAGATATGGGTTTAACATTACTGGCTCATTCATCTCTACCTTTTCATTTCTGGGATTATACATTCCAAACTTCTGTTTTCCTTATAAATCAACTCCCTACTCCACTACTTAACAACAAAACACCCATAGAGGTTCTGTTTCACACCAAACCTAACTATAACATTTTAAAGATCTTTGGGTGTTGTTGTTACCCACACACAAGGCCTTACAATAAACAGAAGCTTTCATTTCGGTCCATTCAATGCATCTTCCTTGGTTATAGTCCAACTCATAAAGGTTATAGGTGTTTTGACCCTTTGACATCTAGGCTGTATGTTACTAGAGATGTAATTTTTGATAAATCTCTATTTCCTTATGCTGAGCTTATGACTTCTTCAACTTCCATGTATTGCCTCTGGTTTATCTCTTCCTTTGCTGCCTCACTCCTACACTACTTCACCATGTATGCATCCTATTTCTTCATCTCCCACTGCTCCTACTGGTAATGTTACTCCTGTATGCTTTACTGATACTAATATTTCTGCTGCTCAACCTGTTCTAGATACTATGCATACCACTGATTCTGTTTTTGCACCTAATATTCCTTCTCCACCAAATGTGTCTGATGTGGTAAATAATCATCCTATGGTTACACGAGCTAAGGCTGGAATACATAAGCCCAAAGTTTTTGTTGCTGACCTTGATTAAATTGAGCCTGTTACAGTTCAATCTGCCATTGCACATCCTAAATGGCAGCTTGTTATGCAAGAGGAATTCACTGCTCTTCAATCAAACCATACTTGGAGTCTAGTTCCACTTCCTCCAGGACGTGTTGCAATTAGCTGTATATGGGTATTCAAAACCAAAAGGCATCCTGATGGTTCCATTCAAAAATACAAAGCAAGGCTGGTAGCTAAAGGTTTTCATCAACAAGCAGGTTTTGATTTCTCTGAAACCTTTAACCCTGTTGTTAAACCAATTACCATTAGAATTGTTCTCACACTTGCCATTTCTCGGGGTTGGACACGTAGACAATTAGATATCAATAATGCTTTCCTTAATGGCAATCTCAATGAAGAAGTTTATATGATTCAACCCCCTGGTTTTGAGGTTTCTAACAAACAACTAGTGTGTAAACTTCATAAATCACTTTATGGACTCAAACAAGCTCCTAGAGCTTGGTTTGAAAAACTTGCTCATACATTGGGTACTCTTGGATTTATCTCTGCTAAGTGTGATCAATCTCTATTCATTAAGTCTTCATCTCAATCGATTATCTTTCTCCTAGTCTATGTTGACGACATTATTGTCACTGGCAGTTCTGCATTTGAAATTCAGTCAATCATTTCTGACCTGCATCGATTTTTTGCTTTAAAAGACTTGGGCTCTCTTACTTATTTTTTGGGCATTCAAGTTACATTCACTACAGAAGGTGTATTGCATTTATGTCAGAAAAATTATATTACAGATTTACTATCTAAAGTGCATATGTTGGATTGTAAACCTATGGATACACCAATGATCAGTAGCTCAAAACCATCCTCTATTGGCCAGGACGTTATGACAGATCCCTCCTTATACAGATCCATTGTTGGAGGCCTGCAATATGTCACTATAACTAGGCCTGAAATTGCCTTTGCTGTCAACAAAGTTTCATAATTTATACATTAGCCACTTGAAAGTTATTGGCAGCCAGTCAAATGAATTTTGCGCTATCTTCGTGGCACCTTGGATTATGGACTGCATCTAAGAAAATCCTCCCATTTTGGACTTTTTGCATTTAGTGATGCTGATTAGGCTGCTGATTTAGATGGTAGAAGATCTACTATAGGGGCTTGTGTTTACTTTGGCTCCAATCTTGTTGCTTGGGTATCAAAAAAATAGCCCATTGTTTCCCGATCAACCACTGAAGCAGAATACCGCAACTTAGCTCATGTTTCTGCTGAGTTACTTTGGATCAAATCTCTTTTATCTGAACTGCAGGTTCCACTTCTGACTCCTCCTCAGATATACTGTGACAATTTAAGTACTCTTATGTTGGTTGCCAGTCCTGTTCTTCATCACCGCACTAAACATCTTGAATTGGATTTGTATTTTGTTCGAGAGAAGGTTAACAGGAAGGAACTTGAAGTATTTCATGTCCCCTCCTCAGAGCAGACTGCAGACATATTCACTAAACCATTGCCTCAGCGTTCCTTTTCCTATCTTCGATACAAACTCAGAGTAGAAAGTCTTCCTACCTAAGTTTGCGGGGGCATATTAGAGAAAATAGATTAGTTTAGTTACTTTGTTATAACAGAGTGTATAGGTGTCATTATCCTATTGGTTGTAGTCTCATTGTTTACTTTGTATATATAGCTACGATAGAATTTATCTGGATTATCTTCTTGCAATATACAGTTCAGTTCTTTCTTTACTTCCTTGTGTTCTTTGTCAGAGCTCTGTCACGATCTCTGCCACAAACTATGAGAGCTATATTTTGTTGTTTGTATCAAGGTCGAAATTAACAGTCTTCGACATATTGGCCTTTTCTTCCCATAAATTTTTTTGCAAGGACAACTTCAGGACTTGAGCCCTAACATCTCAGTGTTTTTGTTTCATCCTTGGTTTTTTAAACAAAGACTTTATTTGATTTTGATTTAATCTCCTCGAAAGTCTCTCTTACTCTGTTAGAGAATAGTTTTTCCATGTAAGATAGGTCAACTAATGTGCTAAGTAGGATTGTCTTGTTGTAAAACTATTAGCTTGGTTATGGAATAGTCACAACAATATAACTTCTGATGTAAAGTCTAAAGTCTATGATACAAGCTTTGTACTCTATTCTGATAATCAATAAAAATTGGAACACTTTCTTTTCTCTTTATAATTCTTCTTTGTTTTCTTCATCTTTGCTTCAATGGCAAACTTTGTCTTCTTTAAAAATTTCAGCATGGTATTAGAGCCAATGACTAAAATCGATCCATCTTCTTCATTGATCCAAAGCCACAAGAATAAACTAACTACATTCAATAGCTTTATTTTAGTCAAACTTGTTGACAAAAACTTTCTTCTATTATGATAATCAATAAAAATTGGAACACTTTATTTTCTCTTTATAATTCCTTTTCGTTTTCTTCATATTTGTTTCAATGGCAAACTTTGTCTTCTTTAAAAATTTCAGCATAGTATCAGAGCCAATGACTAAATTCGATCCATATTATTCATTGATCTAAAGCCACGAGAATAAACTAACTAGTTCAATAGCTTTATCTCAATCAAACTTATTGACGAAAACTTTCTTCCATTGAGCCAATAGATTTTTGCTACTCTTAAAGGTCTCAAGCTATTAACGTTCATTAAAGGAGAAGCAACACCGTGATACTTGACTCCCATCAATACTAAGCTTGGAAAGGAGAATAATCCCACAACTCATACTCTCATTGATGTTATCGTCAATGAGTACTAGTATGCTGATGCAAGTGGTTGGATGTGAGAATACACATAAGGTGTGGTTAAGAATCTCTACATCTTTTCAATCACAAGTGCTAGTGAAAGATACTCAGCTCAAAACTATACTTCAGTCTATTAGAAAAAATGATTTATCAATGATTGAATTTCTTTTGAAAATAAGAGCCTCGTTGATTCGTTAATTTCTATCAGTTGTCTTTTCTCCAATTACGATCACATAGAACATATCCTTTGAGGTTCATTGAAAGGCTACAAAAAGAGTTTTGAGATACTTGAGAGGTAAATCAAGTTATGGTCTCTTGTTTGACAAGTGCAACAAGCTAGATTTGATAAGATTTAGTGATTAAAATTGGGTAGCTGATCCAATAAATAGACAATCAATATCTGGTGTTAGACATAAAGCTCTATGTCATAAGTTTTGATGGTGATAAATGTGATTAATATGTTCTATGCATACTTACGATTTTTAATATGTAATATCTTATATTTAATAATGCCTTGTACACTAATTATGATATATACTTACTTGTAACATATATTCAATAAGCCTTGCAAAGTGTTATATATTTTACAAATTAGATATATGCTTCTAGACATTTTATATACATAAAAAAATTGTTTACATCATAAAACATCATTGAATCATGCATATCGTCATTTGAACTGACTACTTGGTTGTAAAATTAAATATTTTTGTAGGTTGGTCTAAAGTAAAAAGAGTTAACATTGCAATAAAAAAAGATGAAATATCAATATTATGATTAACTCAAAGAACGATACTCCAAGAATTAAAAAAATATTGAAGATATATAAGTTTGATAGCATCAACAAAGCAAATGAAGTCAATAAACTTCAAGACGTCATGGTAAATACACCCTTAAGTATCATAGACTTAGAATCATGTGTGAAAGAATTTAAAAATTGTAGAACTCAAAAATCTATCTTAGAACATATTTTAAAGATCATATGAATGGAAAGATAGTAAGATATAAATTTTTACTAAAAACTATTTTTGACATTTAGTAACTTTTTTACTTATATCTAATAAATTACAAAGAGTTTTGGAACAAAACTTACTGCATTGAAAACTAAACTCCAAGAGATTTTCAATGATATGTTGTTCACTCAAAATTGAATTAAAAGAAAGATGCAGTAAATAGGAGAAACAAGATAGTAAAATATAAATTTTAACTAAACTCTATTTTTGACCTTTGGCTACTTTTTTATTCATATCTTACAAATTAGAAATCATTTTGAACTTAAAATTATTGCATTGGAAACTAGACTCCTATATCTTTTTAATGATCAGTTATTTATCCAAAATGGAGTTAAAAATAAGGTGCATTAAATAAGCATTGCAAGGTAATAAGATATAGTTTTTAACTAAATTTTATTTTTAACTTTTGTTTAATTTTCTATTCATATCTTACACAATATAAATTATTTTGGACCAAAACCTATTGCATAAAAAAATAGTCTTAACATGCTTTGTATTGATAGGTCAATTTTTTAAAATAGATTTAAAATAAAAAAGATATAACTATTTAAATTTGAGTATAGTTAATTATTGATGAAACAATAGCATTAGTGGACTAGTTACTTGCCTTGTGGCAACTAGAAGTGAGATAGTCGATTGCCCTATGGACCAATAAACTACCCAATGCTATAAATTGAAAAAAAGAGCCATTGAACAACCCCAATCGACTATCACACTTACTGAAAGCAAAATAAAGCTATTATAACAACTAGTTTCATGTCTAATCATCTCCAAATGATACCCAACAACTATATTAGCTAAAAATTTATAAATATAAGGGTTCATTAAGATGTTGAGCAAGAAATAATAGCTTCATAATTTATGTGAATGATTCTTGAATTCATTTGATTCTATATTCTTCTTAAATTGCTCTTTAATTGTATATTCACTCTTTGTAAGAGTTTATATTGCTTCTAAACCTTCTACCTCATCTTTGTTGATTAAGAAGTTCAAGGGAAGAATCTCTTGAAGTTTGATATTGAAAAAATCTTTATAAGAGGAGTGAAACCTTTGATACCAATTATTTGAGTTGAGGAAATGTAGTGGCTCACAAGTGTCTATTGACAAACTTGTGGATATAATGAAAAATCTCATGTTACAGTTTGGGAACTAAATGTAGACTTTGGTGGTTGAAGCTGAACCAGAATAAATATTAGAATATGTCTATCTCTTCCTTTAAGTCTTTACACTTCAAGCTTATACATTTTCAATACTTACTTTGTGATTGTTTATATAAGATATAACATTTTGCAGTATGTGCTTTGTTATCCTTGTATAAATTTGTTTACACAATGCATCGAGGATTCTATGATGCTTGAAATTATTGGGTTTCTTAATATTCCATCAATAAATCTTTTATCAAGGAGTTTTAGAATTGATTTTGAAAATTACCAATGTTTTATTGGAACATCTAATTCACTTCCTTCTTAGGTGTTGGTTGTTTTGTCTAACATTTAGCTCATGTGTATACGTTGGAACTGATGTTGTTTTTTGGAGTTCAAAGAAACAAAATATTGTTTTAAGATCAAGCATAAAGTCTAGATATAGAAGCTTAGCAAATGTCGTAACTGAAATTACTTGGATTCAATCTCTGTTGAGTTAGCTAGGAATAAAATCAACATCTACTCTTATTGTATTTTGTGATAATATGTCAACTATCTTAATAACAACCAACCCCATATTGCATCAACGCACAAAGCATATAGAGCTTTTATATGCATTTTGTTCATGATAAACCTTTGCAAAAAAAAAAGAGTTATAAAACATACTCTATTTGAAGAATAGGTAGCTGATGGCTTAACTAAGGCACTTTCAAGAGACAAGCAGTTGCCCTTCCTTAGTTTGAATGGGGATGTTAGAGAATAGTTGTGCCATGTAAGATAGGTCAGCTAATGTGCCAAGTAAGATTGTCTTGTTGTAAAACCGTTAGCTTAGTTATAGAGTAGTTACAACAGTATAGCTTTCGATGTAAAGCCTATATAAGGGTGTGATACAAGCTTTGTACTCAATTTATTCTAATAATCAATAAGAACTAGAACACTTTCTCTTCTCTCTGTAATTCTTCTTCGTTTTCTTCATATATGCTTCAACGTTAGATTTTGTCTTCACTTAAAATTTCAGTATAACTCATCCACAATCAACCTTTTTTATTAAGAAAAAAATGAAAGACCGTTTTTGCTCCTCACACCACAACTCTTGATGATTGTGATTAATTAATGTAATTTATGTATTATATCAGTTCAACCTTTGATACCTTAACTTTAGGTAATGGTGATTAATTAATATATTTTATGCATTCCGTCAATTCAAATTTCAAAAGAGCTATATAAATTAGTTAATTAAAGACAGACAAATAAATTCTTAAGTGGATCAAATTTATTATTTTAAATTATAGCCAAAACATCACTCCTGTTTAAAATGTTTGAAAATTTTATACATTAAGTATACGAAATTAATTGTTTTTAATTTTCATTATAAAAAAAAAAAAAGAGAGGGTCAGAAGAAACAGGGATGAAGAATTGAATTTGAAGATGGCATCGGCGGATGCGATAGGAGGATAGTTTAGTAATTTCGACCTGATCCGAAATCATCCATCGTTTCAGGAGATATATCAATCTTATGCCGCTTGACACACTGCCTTACCGATTTATCAATGGCGGCTGCATTTACAACCCTGGTAAAGTCCCCTTTCCTTTCCTTCTTTATGCATGTTTGACTCTCGGGAATCATTCCCCGCTAACTGTTCCTTCTATTAAGTTTTCCTTTCCCTTTATGAGTTTTCTCCTACTCAAATAATAAAAAATGTACATGCTTCGTAACTCTGATTTCGTTTACACTTGTTCCTGGCGCAGTCGTTGCCGTGTCCACGAAGCGGCACGCAGATCAGAGTTTTGCACCCGACGAGTAGTACCGGTTCAATCAAGCTCGCCAGATTTCCGTCGCGGTCTAATTTATGCTCCTCATCCACCGCCTTCACCGGTTCCTTCCTTCTGAAGCCTTCCACTTCTTTTTGGAGTTCTTCTTCCCGAGAAAAATCGCCTTCTTCCAGCTTCGTCTGTGCCAGTTCTGTGGTCAGGCCTTTTGCTATTCTTATTTTTTATTTATTTCATCCATACCTTTGCTCTCCGTTTAGCTGAGTTAATATCGGGCGGAATGGAACCAGAGATTATACTTAAAACATCAATCTCTTAGTTGTATTTTAACAAAAGCAAAAATTTTAAAGGAATTGCTAACTGAATATATTTTACGTGTTCCTTTTATTATAATTCAGTGAGAATAGTCAGCATTAATATATATATGAGGAAAGATCAAATCCAGCAGTAGATTTTTTTTATTTTTAATTTGGGTTGTCATTACTGGTAGTAATTGATTTCTTAAATTATTATTCTCCCTACCTATATATATGTGTGTGTGTATAGCGTTAGGGCTCTTAAGTCTAGTTCAATGGATTGTCCAAAGTTTAAAGAGCTCAGAACAGGCTATTATTTCCATCAATTTGACTTGCTTATATTTTGTTCATTTTTAGGAGTCACCTTTGCAATCAAAAGTTACTCAGAAGGTGTATTTTGACATAAGCATTGGAAATCCTGTGGGGAAGCTTGCTGGAAGGATTGTGATTGGACTCTATGGTGATGACGTACCCCAAACAGCAGAAAACTTTCGTGCCCTTTGTACAGGTTGTCTTGTAATTTACTTGACTAACAACTTCATTGCTTCTAATATTCTGCATGACTTACTTTGAGCTGTCTGAATGTATCCTGATTTCATCATTACTGCAACTTTGGCTCAGGAGAGAAAGGCTTTGGGTACAAAGGTTCTACATTTCATCGTGTAATAAAGGATTTCATGATTCAAGGAGGGGACTTTGACAAAGGGAATGTGGGTACTCTTCTTATGCATATTGAATTACAGTCCAAGATTTGTTGTTTACTGTGCCCAGTTATTTTAGCTCCACTTTTTTTAGATGTACACTTTTTGACCTAGGAAGTTATAAGGGACTGAAGTGGCATTGAATTTTTAGAAGTTATTTCTCTTTCAATAACGCACTATTGTTCTTAGTTTTCATGAGGCATCACATTAGGTTGGTTTATGACATGATAAGGTGCACCAGGTATATGGCCCCAAAGTCTAGTGAGTCAATTTTCAAGGGTATTATCTTTATATTTCTACCACCTCTGAGAACAATTCGCTTACTCTTTGTCAGAGTCATATGGTAACTAGATCTTCCAAATGATTTATCAAACTCACCTGCAGACCAGTTTGGTCAACTAGGTTTGTGATGTGATGCACAATTTGACACATTGGTACATGTTTTAGTTGAAGCTCTCAGTCATTGTTGTTAAATAAGAGTATCTTTTACCAGTTAAGTAACCAGGGAAATCACATGTATAAGAGGTTGCTATGTTACGGTTTAAGATCCTTTTGACTTCAGGCTGGCAGAATGAATTTCCCCTTTTAGATGTCTCTATGTTTGAGGATTATATTATACATGTTTCAAAATGATCTGTTAGCACAGATGTGTAGGACGTGGGTAATGCCAATTCCCTTTGAAATTATATTATATTTAATTTCTGTGAGGTGATATGTCATGCATATCTTTAAATATTTCGTTAATGATCTTTGCTTATGTAAACCTGCTCATGCATGCACAACAAATATGCAAAGAGATCGTCACTTTCCAACAATGGCAGATGGTTGAAGGTTCATGATCCCACAATTTAAAGAGGGGTCGGCTGCAAAATGTAGCTCGGCTGAATCTGTCCTGTAGGCTTTGGAGAAATTGTAAAGTTAGAGAAGTAATTTTTTTAAAACTATTGTGACTAAAATGAGCATAACTGAACTTAACAACCCTCCTTGGGCCACCCCCACTTGCCAATCCCAAAATAAAAAGGTAACAATTAAGCAGCTAGGGCGCAATGCTTACTTGAATCAGTAAAGACTAATTATAAATACTTAATATCACTTTCATCTCATTTTTCCATAGGTTTGACACTTTGACTACGGGTTCCTATGAAGCATTATGCATTTTGTTCTTCAGACATGATCTTTCAATATTATTTGAAGACCCCACTTTTTATTTTATCATGAACTTGCTAGTCAGTCAGTCTAATCCTTGATCTGGAAATTATTGCAGGGAACTGGAGGCAAAAGTATATATGGTCGCACTTTCAAAGATGAGAACTTCAAGTGTGAGTTTAACCAATTGTCTTTTGTGATTCTCACCTGCTTGCGAAGCATAGCAGCACTGCATAATAAGAACTGGCTTAGCTGGCATGAAAATAAAGGGGTGCATACATGTTCAGTTTGATTAATATATTGATTTATTATCTGATAGAATTTTTTTTGAGGAATTTAGAAAAGTAATATGTAATAGGGAAGTGTGATATTAACAAAATAGTCACTTGTAATGCACCCAAAGTAAAGGTATAAGAGTCATTGTGTGCGGTTGTTGTTTTAGTATAATGCAGGTTTGGAGTCATTGATATGTAGAAAGTCTGCTACTTGTTCAGTGAATACAGTTTTGTTCTCCCTTACTTCTCTTCCTCTGCCTTTTCACTTTATTTTCTAAACAAGTTTGTAGGTTTTATTCATCGTGATATTATGTCATAAGACCGTTGACTTTTTCTTCTATTCTCATATTGCATATTCAGTTAAAGTTTCAATGCAAATAAAATGCTGATATGTATAGAATATTTGCAGTGTCTCATATGGGCCCAGGAATTGTTAGCATGGCAAATGCAGGCCCCAACACCAATGGTAGTCAGTTTTTTATATGCACTGTCAAGGTATATTTCTGTTCTTCTTCAATATTCTTATTGTTAAACTGGCATGTTTTAGTCCCATGCTTATTATGGTTAGAGAAGTGAAAAAAAAAATATCTGTCACATGTCTTGAGTTTTAACTAATATCTGGACCCATTTTCCCCTCTTTAATTATGTAAAAAATTGGGATGAGACTGCAATACTCTTCCCCCTTCCCCCTTCCCCAAAGCAACACACCTTTCCTAAAATAGGAGGGATAAAGGGAGATAAGTTAGAGAAGTGAATATATATATATATATATATATATATATATATATATATATATATATATATATCTGTCACATGTCTTGAGTTTTAACTGATATCTGGACCCATTTTCCCCTCTTTAATCGTGTAAAAAAATTGGGATGAGACTGAAATACTCTTCCCCCTTCCCCGAAGCAACACACCTTTCCTAAAATAGGAGGGATAAAGGGAGATAAGTGAGAGAAAAAAATGCTGATTGAACGCGAAATATGCAATATTGAGAACTTGAGATCCGTTTTAAGCTTAGACACTGGTAGATTTGCATGTTCTCTGTTCAACTGGTATAGATTACTGTCTCAGAAGAAATTCGTGTATACCACATGTATGTACATACAATGGCCAAGATTTAATATGCACAATCTAACATTTGGGCTTCATATGTGCAGATTAAATCTTGACCATTGCATGTATATACATGAAGTTGTACACAAGAATTTTTCTTATCTCACTGTTCTGTATGCATGTGACAGATGAACTTGATCTGCAATCTCACTAGCCCCAACTTTTGCATCTAATTTCTGTTTTGTGCATTTAAAGCTGCTTCAAAGAAATTCTTTTGTACAATTTAGAACTCTTAATGTTTTGTAATTTTTGGGACATTGCTTATGTTCTTTTATACAAGTCACTGTAGCAACATTTGATACATGTAACCGACTCTACTTAGTGAAAAAATATTTGGTTGTTGTTATTGTTGCTTATGTTCTTTTATCTTGACATAGTCTACTTGTTTTGCAGACTCCATGGCTGGATCAGAGGCATGTTGTATTTGGCCAAGTTTTGGAAGGGATGGACATTGTTAGGTTGATTGAGTCACAGGAGACGGATCGAGGTGACCGTCCAAGAAAGAAGGTGGTTATCATTGATTGTGGTGAGCTTCCAGTTGCTTGACGATTGTTTTCTTATATTTTGTTGGTCTTAGCTTTTGATAAGTTTTTTTCTCCAAAAACAAATTTTCTCTTTCCTTGAAATTTTTGGTTGACTATTCTACAAGAAGTGCAGTGCCTTTTTTATTTCCGTACTGAACTTAAAAGTTTATGCGGCCATCTGTATTCTAGTAGAATTATAGTTTGAGTTGGTTATAGGTTAGAAAATTTCTTAACCAATCTGAATGGCCTCTGATGGCAATGGACTTGTAACGATATTGTACAAGATGTGTTATCAAATTTTAATATAATTGAGAGTGAATAGTGTTAGACTTTCTCAGTGCTTGGTGCATATAACCAGGGATTTTGCATACTAATTCATTGAGTTTGTTAGTGGTTATACATTTTGGATTTCTCTTTGACATGGATGAAAATGATAAAGATCCCTCATAGAAGAAAAAATTATGATTTTTTTTTGTTGGGAAAATGTTCTTTTCAAGACAACCAAGTCAACAGCTGAAGTGCTCAGACTTCACGTTGGTGGGTCCCTAATGTAATCTTTTAGAAGAAAAGAGTGGAAAAATTGGTATCAAAGACGTAACAAGTAAAGCTAGACAAACAAGATCATATAAATAATTTATAGCAGGTAAGTATAATAATAGTGAAAAAATTGGAATCAAAACCCTAAAAACTGCCTGTCCGATGCTCAAGGGTAATATTTAAGATCCACCGTGTTAGTTCTGAAATTTTCAGTTGTTAAACTGATTATGTGATCAATTTTAAATGCGAAATGACGAGACAGGAGAGCGAGAACACAGGAGGGAATGCAATGAGAGAATAATAATAAGCTTACCAGGTACCGATGAAATTATATAAATGGTGAGCCTTTGATATACAGTATACAGTTACTATCATAATGTATATTTCATCAATTTAGTCTTTAAAAGTAATTATTATCATTTGAGTTCAAAACTTTTAAAAACTCATCAATATAATCTTGTGATGAATTCTATTAATATCAATTTATTCCGAAGCAAAATTATATTCATGAATCTAGAAAAAATTTAAATTTAAATGATGATAATTATATTTTAAAGACTAAATTAACAGAACAAACATATTTTACGGACTCATATAACAGTTTACCCTAAAACAAAAAAAAAATCTTTTCTATATTATAATTTTATTTATAAAAAAAATTAATAATCAAATTTTTAAGAGTTGTGCTGAATTTTTTCAAAAAGGGAAAAAGAGGAAAACAAAAGATGTCCACCATACCCGTACAACAAGCTCATTTGTCGTTTGATCAAGATCTCTCCCAAAATTTCGATTGAACATATTGCCTGGTACGCGCCTGAACTGTACCCATGACTCAGCTCGGAATCCAACATAAATTAGCAGTTAAATAAATAGCTACGGAGGCACCCCATCCCATCTTGCATTATCTATGATAAGGGCAGCGTGTCATGGACTTACTCTTTCTCTCCTAGTAAGAATTGTGCGGCACTTAGTTAAGACGTTCCTCCTTATGCTTAACTAAATCAGCCTTCCTCAAGACACCTCTTCCAGAGACAAAGTGACTAAAGAGAGAAAGTAAGAGAACTTGAAGAATGTTAGAGAACTTCTATTGATGAGAACTTCTTGGATGGTTTACAAATGAGAGGGTGAGGGATTTATATAGCCCATCTCCCCTTGAATCAATGGTTAGGATCGATTTGATCCAACGGTCTACATTAAACTTCTAGAGAATTCTAAGCCTACTAGTATTTACATGATGTTTCTACATAGTTCTAGAGTATTCCAGAACCGACAGGATGTTTCTACTACATTCTAGAGTATTCTACTATATTCTAGAGTATTCTAATATGTTCTAGAGACTTCCACTAGATTCTAGAGACTTCTAGAATGTACCAAAATTATCTAGAATGTTCTAGAACATTCTAGAACCTTCTAAATGCTCGCATGGCACAGTTGCTTACTGGACGCCAAATCATGTCCACGTCGTGCCTACGTGGCGTTAATATGTCAGGGTGTGACACTCTCCCCCACCTATAGCGCAGACGTCCTCGTCGCGCTCACCTCGTGAAAGCGCTTTAGGTGATCTTGGAACTGCCAAATATCTTCTTCTGCTTCCCAGCTAGCCTCACTCTCTGGCAATCCCTTCCATTTGATAAGATATTGGGTACTTGGTAGTACCCCTCTCCTTCTCTGGACTCGGCTGGCCAAGACTTCCTCTACTTCACGATCAAAAGATTTGATAACAATGGGAGGCGCTCGCCTAGAGTCACTCCTTCCATGGTCTTCCTTGTCCTCATGGTAAGGTTTGAGCATACTGGCATGGAAGACTGGATGTATCTTCATCCTGGGAGGAAGATTAAGCTTGTAGGAAACCTTCCTTACTCTCCCAACAACCTCAAATGGGCCTTCGTACTTACGAATTAGGCATTTGTGCACCTTTCTGAAGGCCTTAAACTGTTGTGGGAGAAGCTTTACCATGACCATATCTCCCACCTGGTATTCCACGTCCCGCCTCTTTTTATTTGCCCACTTCTTCATCTTCTTCGCCGCTTTATTCAGGTAAGAGCGTGCAACATCGGCTTGCTCTTGCCAAGATTTCACCATGTGGTAAACTCCTGAGCTTCTCCCCTGATAAGAGTTTGTAAGAGTGTGAGGCGTAAGTGGCTGTTGCCCAGTCACAACTTCAAAAGGACTCTTCCCCGTAGACTCGCTCTTCTGAAGGTTGTAAGAGAATTGTGCTACGTCCAAGAGCTTTGTCCAGTCCTTCTGGTTCGCACTCACAAAATGTCTTAGATAACATTCCAACAACGCATTCACCCTCTCAGTCTGTCCATCTGTCTGTGGATGAAAGCTTGTGGAAAAGTGTAGCTCCGAACCCAAGAGTTTGAATAACTCAGTCCATAGGCGGCCAGTGAAGCGGGGATCCCTATCACTTATGATTGTCTTAGGCAATCCCTAATACTTAACCACATTCTTGAAGAATAGGCGAGCAGCTTCCTCGGCTGTGCAGTCTGTAGGGGCAGGTATAAATGTAGCATACTTTGAGAATCTGTCTACCACCACTATGATGGAACCAAACCCCTCAGACTTAGGCAATGCAGAGATGAAGTCCATTGAGATACTTTTCCACGGTTGCTCCGGTATTGGTAAGGGCTCCAACAACCCACTCGGAGCTCTGTTTTCCACCTTGTCTTGTTGGCATACAAGACAAGTCTTCACATAACTCTCCACTTCATCTCGCATCTGAGGCCAATAGTAGGCTGAATCCAGTAGTGCCAAGGTCCTCCTCTGTCCTGGATGACCAGCCCATTTTGTGTCGTGGCACTCCTTGATGAGGTCTCTCCTTAAACTGTTCTATTTCGGAACATAGAGTTTCCTCCCTTTGGTGTAGAGAAGGCCATCCTCCTCCCAGAATCTTCTGGTTTTGTCTTCTCTTACTAGCTCCACTAGTTGTTGTGCCAAGGGATCATGGCTCATTCCCTCCTTAATAAGCTCTGTGATGTTCCCCTTGGCTTGAGAGATGGCAGCTAATTCAGCTTTTTGACTTAGTGCATCTGCTACCACGTTTGCCTTCCCTAGCTTATACTCCATCGTGTAGTCGAACTCAGCCAAGAAGTCTTGCCACCTTGCCTGCTTTGGTGTTAACTTCTTCTGAGTCTGGAAATAACTAGTAGCCACATTGTCTGTCTTGATGACAAAGTGTGACCCTAGCAGGTAATGGCGCCAGGTCCTCAAGCAATGCACCACTGCTGTCATCTCCTTCTCTTGCACTGTATAGCGCCGCTCTGCTTCATTCAACTTGTGACTTTCATATGCTATAGGTTGCCCCTCTTGCATAAGAACTCCTCCAATAACAAAGTCAGAGGCATCAGTATGTACCTCAAACATCTTCGAGTGATCCAGGAGAACTAACACTGGTTCCTTCGTCACAGCAGCCTTTAACTCCTTAAATGCTTGTTGGCACCGCTCACTCCATTTCCATGTATGATCCTTCTTCAGAAGGTTGGTGAGGGGTGTGACTATGGCAGAATAGCCCTGAATGAACCGCCTGTAGTAATTTGCCAACCCGAGAAAAGATCTCAACTCTGAGACTTTGGTTGGTGGCTCCCATTCCTGTATAGCCTTCACCTTAGCCTGATTCATCATTAAGGTCCCATCCTTGATAACGTGCCCCAAGAAGTGTACTTCACTCTTCGCAAAAGAGCACTTTTCCTTCTTCACATATAGAGAATTCTCCCACAATACCTTGAATACGATTTGGAGGTGTTTAAGATGTTCCTCCAAGGTGTTGCTGTAGATGACAATATCATCCAAGTACACCACCACGAACCGATCAAGATATGGATGGAAAATCTCATTCATTAAGGTGCAGAATGTGGCTGGTGCATTGGTTAAGCCAAAAGGCATCACCAACCACTTGTAGGACCCATATCATGTGACACAAGTGGTCTTAGGTTCATCACCATCGGCAATCCTCACTTGGTGATAACCTAACCTTAAGTCTAGCTTTGTGAACCACTTGGCCCCTCCAAGTCTATCAAATAGATCAGCTATCAAAGGAATGGAGTATTTATTTTTGATAGTTACCTTATTTAGAGCCCGGTAGTCGATGCACATCCTCAACGACCCATCATACTTTTTCTGAAATAACACCGGTGCCCCAAAAGGTGTTTTAGACGGTCGAATATAACCAGCATCCAGGAGTTTCTTGAGTTGCCTTCTTAGCTCCTCTAATTCTGGAGGTGCCATTCTGTAAGACGCCATAGCAGGTATCTTAGCTCCCGGCTCCAACTCGATTTTGTGATCCACCCTCCTTCTAAGTGGAAGTTGCTTCGGCAGCTCTGGGGGCATAACATCCTTGTTTTCTTCTAGAACCTTCTTGATGCTGGATGGGAGATCCTCCTCTCTCTCTGTTGTGGACTCTTCTTTTAGAGTAGCCAAATAGGTGACTTCCCCTTTCTTAAGTCCCTTTTTCAGCTGCATAGCAGAGATCTGCTGAGTTCCCTTCTGTTTAGAGAATGTAGGAACCATACATGGAGACCCCTTCTCCATGATACACACAGAGTCACAGAATGGCATGGGTACAACATTTACCCGTCTCAAGAAATCCATCCCTAGGATTATCTTGAAATTGTCCATGCACACGACAAAGAAATCCACAACTCCCTTCCAAGAACCCATGGTCATGTCTACCCCATAAGCTGCTCCAGCAATGGCGTGACCACTAGCATTGACAGTCTTGAGCCACCCCATCTTTTGAGAGACCTTTAGTCCAAGTCTCTCAGCTTCCCTCGGTGTGATAAAATTGTGGGTAGCTCCAGTATCTACCATCGCCTCAGTAGGCTTCCCGTTCAAATGGATGGTCACGAACATTAGCCCTTTTCTCTCCTTGTTAGGAGAAAGCTCCCCAGCCTTTGCGGCATTCAACAACTGGAGAGTTCCCATATTGGCTACCTCCTGGGACTCCTTTTCCTCGGCAATAGATGCTAGAGTCCCTAGTTTGGGGCAATCTTTCATTTGGTGTGGACCCTTGCATACGAAGCATCCAGTCCTTAGCACGAAGGCCTTCTTCTTCTCTTCATACTCTTTCTTTGAAGAGTACTTGTTCTCCTTCTTAACAACACCCTTCCCTTTGTCTCCCCCACCTTTGCTATAGTTAATTTTAAAATGGGGTTTAGTCCTAGACTCACCTCGATGGTATTCGATGAGTGACTCTGCCACGGCAATCGCTTCGTCAACGTCCTTGACTCCTCTCCGTTGCAACTCCTGCTTGGCCCATGGTTGGAGACCGTCAACGAAAAAGAAGAGAGCATCCTCGGTGGCTAAGTTAGGGATTTGGAGTGTGAGAGATGTAAACTCCCTAACATAGTCACTTATGGTGATCTTATGCTTAAGTTCCCTCAGCTTCTTCTTAGCTTCATAGACCATGTTTTCTGGAAAGAATTGCCTCTTCAACTCTTTCTTGAATTCTTCCCATGTGTTGATGGTGCATAGACCTTTCTCCATGTTTGCATGCTTTCTTCTCTACCATAGAGTTGCATTGTCAGTAAGATAAAGGGAAGCAGTGCGTACCTTTATATGTTCCTCCTCAATACTCATGCATTCAAAATATCTCTCCATTTACCAGAGGAAGTTTTCTACCTCTTTAGCGTCTCTCACGCCTTTGAACTCCTTTGGCTTCGGGAGATCAATCCTTGGAGTTTCCCGTACTCCACTTGAACCTGTAGAGCTACTAGATCGCGTCTTGACTTCATCTAGAGATGCCTTAAGGCTATCAAGTTGCCTTATGACAATCTTTATCTTACTCTCCAGGGTATCAAGGCGCTCAGCCTTTTCCTCCTCACCCTTTTGAGCATTGAACACATCCTCCTTTATGAGATCAAGTTGTCCTAATACGTGAGACTCTAAGATCTCCTTGTCGTGTTCACTCCTCTGTAGGCGCATGTCCATAGCCTCCAAGGTGTTCTCCAGCAGCGACACCCTCTCCTCCAAGACAACGAAGTCTTCAGTCCTTGGCCTGCTCGCACCACGGGACTTCTTGCTACCACCGGCGAGAATGGAAACATCCCTTCCCCTCACGCATTCTACTTGCTACTCTGTCACGTTCGACATAATGCTAGCCGAGTCGTTCACGCCCTTCGCAAACCGAGCTCTGATACCACTTGTCACGGACTTACGCTTTCTCCCCTAGTAAGAACCGTGCGGCACTTAGCTAAGACGCTCCTCCTGATGCTTAACTAAGTCAGCCTTCCTCAAGACACCTCTCCCAGAGGAAAAGTGACTAAAAAGAGCAAGAGAGAAAGTAAGAGAACTTGGAGAATGTTAGAGAACTTCTATTGATGAGAACTTCTTGGATGGTTTACAAATGAGGGGGTGAGGGGTTTATATAGCCCATCTCCCCTTGAATCAATGGTTATGATCGATTTGATCCAACGGTTTATGTAATAACCGTAAAATTTAACGAAAATTCCAATTAAAGGAAATTTAGAATAAAAGAGAGAATTTTAACAATAGAGATAAGAATCGTAGAAAATATGAATATTTATTACATTGATTAAAGAATTACAAAAGAAATATGAGAAATTATGTTTTGGCGCGCTATTAGCAAAAATATTTTTATTTATGTAGAAATAATTATAATTTGTTAAAAGTAAGTGGACTTTTAAGTAAAAGAAGTATTGTGTTACTTAAAATAATTATATCAGTCTCTATTGAATTTTTATGGTATTTTTAGAAATATTCTTTCTTTTAATATGAATAAAGATATTTGTTTTGAAATTTGTTTTATTATGATTTTTATCAAGAAAAATCATGATTTAAGAGTTTAACTAAAGGTTTATGAGAAAGGAAATTTTTAGAAATTTTTGGGATATTTTATGATGAAAAACGGAATTTATATGAATTTTTATAAAAAAAATCTTATTATTAATTATTTAATAATTATTATTCTATTTAAAAAAAAAACAGCAGCAGAATGTTAAATTGAAACCGGGGGCGACGAAATATCGAAAATGAAAAAAAAACAAACGGAAAGATGCATAGTAATGAATAGTGAGTGAATAGTGATCTCAAAATTTATCTTTCGATTTGGAGTGCTTAAGGGTTTCCGATAGTAAAACTGAAAGTGTTATTGGATTCAGGACGAAGAGTACTTCAGTTTTGACCAATCAGTTTTTCAAATCAACCGTTGAATCGCCGTAGATCTGAAGTAGAAAATCTCGGTAAAAGGTAAGTTCTAAAAAACCTTACTTAGAGACCTTAAATTAGAAATTTGACACCGTAAATGGGTTCAGAAACTTGATAAACATTAGAATATGTAATTTTTTCGGTCATTTGGTAACTTTTTTATGTGGCGGTGAATAGTAATTTCTAGCATGAATGGTGGCGGATGAATAGTGATTCCGGCGATGAATAGTGACGGTGAATAGTATTTCCGGCGGTGAACAGTACCCCCGAGCTCATTTAAGGTTTTTGGACCCTCCAGACACGTTTTTGAAGCTTATTTGGTCAAATTCAAACTAGAAACGAAGATTTTAGGGCTGTCCAATCTGGAGTCCTTACCTGTGAGTAGATGATTCTTCCTATGACTTGCCTATACTCTTCTTGATACTTGAATATGTATATGATTATGTTTATGAGATATACATACTGTGATATGTTTCTGAAATGCATTAAAACGATTTGATATGCTTACATTTTGAAATACAGTTCAAGAAGAGTATAGTTTTGAAAATGGATTTATGAACTCATGGTGTATATGATTTCACATGTATTTCTCATTAAATGATAAAGTGAATATTTATACACATGAAATTGATTTATAGAGATATATGATTGCCTAGAGAAAGGGCATATATATGTGATAGACCCTGAATGGGTAATTTATAACAGATGAATTTTGAAATACATTGAACATGTGATTTTTACATGTATTTCGCATTACATGTCAAAGAAAATATGTTATACATGTGACATTGATTTTACAGTGATATGTTTGCCTTGGATATGGGCATGTATACATGTTTCCCCTGGATGGGAAGTTTTGACATATGAGTATTTTGAGACTGAAAGTCTGTATTATATTGAGAATTTATACTGGATTATATGGCATATGTGCATATGGTATTTTCTGTGGAGGAATCCTATTGGAAACACTGTCTGCTAACAGCAGGTGATGTTAGCCTTGGTGCGCACCTTGATTGCCTCAGCTAGCAGGGGAGGTGGTGCTAGCCTCGTGTGAGGGCCAACACACGAGAGATTATATGTGAAGGAGAGCGGAATGCCTCCTATATATGGGCGAGATGCCAATTATATGAGATGTTATTTTGCCTTCCCTTGCTGTGTGCTTGGGAAAGACCCATACAGAGTCCCTTCGCGTGTCCTCTTGAATGGTAGTAGGGCAAACCTCAGCGGGATGCTGAGTTTAGGCAAATCCTATACCACCAAAGTACGGAAAGGGTCAAACTCTGGTATGGTGGTTCTGATATGGGATCCTCTGAATATTTTATGAGAAATGTTTTGATGCATAGCATAATTTGATTAATGATTTTACAGTATTGAATATGATTTTGAACTTGACATGAACATTGTGTAAACAGTACCGCTTATGGTTTGAAAGACCTGATTATGATTTTTGAATAGAGAATATTTGAAAATGCGGGTCCCATGTAGATGTACTTCTGAAATGTAATTTTTGATAACGTAAATTTTATTATATGAGTACATCCATATGTTGACCTAAGAGGTTATAGGAGGTATTATCTGTTCACTGAGTTGTAAAACTCACTACACGATGTGGATCTATTTTTCAGATAAAGACATAGAGTTTGGTCCAACAGCCACGTGATCGACTAGAGGTCGTACTTCAGTGGTGAGCCTACATTGTTTCTAGGCTCTCAATGTTTTATATTTGTAAAATATTTGTACTCTAGAGTTGCTCTGAACGTCACAGGCAGGATCCTTGCTTCTACTGTTACTCTAGTGTTTATAGACGTAAACTGTATATTGTATATGTGTATGGGAACTTATATGTATTGATTTATATGATTAAGAATGGCATTATGTACATTTATGGAAAATATATGTTCATGGTATATGGATTTCACGTGCCTTAAAATTAGGGTCGTGACAGTCTACATTAGGCTTCTAGAGAATTCTAAGCCTACTAGTATTTACATGATGTTTCTACTACATTCTAGAGTATTCTACTATATTCTAGAGTATTCTAATATGTTCTAGAGACTTCCACTAGATTCTAAAGACTTCTAGAATGTATCAAAATTATTTAGAATGTTCTAGAACATTCTGGAACCTTCTAAATACTCGCATGGCACAGTTGCTTATTGGGCGTCAAATTATGTCCACGTCGTGCCTACGTGGCGTTAATGTGTCAGGGTGTGACAAGCAGCTGCAAATGTTGGAGTTAACTGTCAATTGGTACAGTTTTGTCATCAGTGTAGGCTGAATAAGCGAGAATAGCTTTTGTGTGGCTCTTGTATTACCCTATAACCACATTCTCAAGTTGTAGGGGCCTCATTGAACGAAGAACCTTGACCTGGCACCCATCAAGCAATTGAATTTCTTAGATGAAAAATCATGATCATAGAACAGCTCAATGCAATGTATGTAAACAAATGAAACCTTTTCATTTCTAATATCCTCTGCATCCAAACTAACATAGGTTAACATTGCAAAGAGAGCGATTATTTGAAACAGATGATGGTTCCGCATAGTATCTCTTATTATCCCGTACCTGCATATGGTCCAGATATAAAAATGAATGAAAATCCCCATTGTAGATCAATGTTCGGATTCTATTAAGGGAGAAGAACATGGTTGTCAAAATCACGATTTAACTCGCAAAGTCATTCGAGTTTATGTTAAGGAAACATGTCAACTCATACTTAAACTCGATTTTTGCCAAAATCGGAGTAAATTAGTAAGTTTACTACCGAGTTTACAAAAATCTGGAAATTGGATTTCTTTCTTTGGTTGTTCATTTACAAAGCTTAGAACCCAATTTTCTTTTCTTACTCTACCCCAGAGCAGACCCTAAAAGGGGAAGAATGCCGCCTAAAATGCTGTGTTAAAATATCTTCTTTAAGCTCCTTTCTTTGTTTTGACTTCCCACAAGCAGTTATCCATTTTGTGCTGTCGATTGCTTAGAAGCAATTTCAATTTTTTTTTTGTCTTATAGATTTTATATTGCTGTGATAATTGCACTTCACATCTATGTCCTATTTTACTTTTTTGAGATCATGTATATATATATATATATTTCATTTACTATTTAATGAATTATGTTAACTCTTACGTATTAGAAATATTGAGTCTAACTCCACTCCCAAAATTCGAGTCAAGAGAGAGAGGATTGCCTTTACTTATAAGAAGTATATTTTTTAAACATCCAGACAATGTGGGACTTCAACACACCTCTTTCACGCCCAGAAATGAACATCTGGAGCGTGAAGTTTGCAGGCATGAACATCTACGGGTGGATCACATTAAAACTGGAGTAGGCTCTGATACCATATTAAAAATATTGAACCTAACTCCACTCTCAAAACTCGAGTCAAGAGAGTGAGGATTGCTTTTACTTATAAAGAGTATATTTTTTAAACATCCAGTCAATGTGAGATTTCAACATTACGAGTTTACAATCCAAATTTATTTAAACTCGCGAGTTTGAAAGTAACAGCCATGTCCCTCAGTGCCAAAATCGTCTGAGATGATCAACTTTACATTTCTTGTATACTGCCTTTGACCATAACGGTTAAAATATAAGATTTGAGAATCGCAGAACGGACAGATTTTCCACAACCTCTTTACCGAGATAGTGGTCAATCCTGTATTATTTTCCATTTTATTAGTGTGTTTCCTGTATTTAGAGTTGAAAAATAAAATCAGTCTAATTAGAAAACCTGAAAATCTAATCCTGTCAAGGACTGCTAGAGGGATTTCGTTAAAGCAGATGAAGATTCTGAATCACGACCAAAAGGCTTTTCAACAATGACCCCCAACCATTACCAAAAGAAACTGAAAAGTTTGCACATTTTACAGCATCCACGAATATATTAGGCAAGCGATTTGAGACTCTCCCACCCTGCGAAAACAGATTCCAGATTCAAATAAAATAATTAAAATTAAGATTAGAGAAAAGAATACTGAAATTAGTTTCAATTATAAAACCAAAAAGAAAAAAAAGGAATGAAATAGGGGACAAAAGTTGAGTTCTCCCCCTACAACATGAAAATAGTGCATAGCAGGGAGCCGAATAAGAAAGAATTTAAGCATGTGATAAGATAATACAATGGTTAAACTTAATCAATTCTTACTTCTTACTGTATATGGAAAGCTATATCAAGCCTAATTGCAGCATGGAAAAACTTTGCTCAATCTTGTCATCCAACTTTCAGCCAGTAAGTGGTACAATTAAAGACAGAACACCATGTCAATCCCAACTCTGCAAGTAATGCACGACAAATGTAACACAATTAACAGATGCCGGAACCCAAAGGAAAAATGCTACGATGAGTCATGGCTGTAGAGATAATATGATATAATCATGGCTTCTTTGTTATAATCTTCCAATCTGTCTTTCTGGTTTTCTCCATCCACTATTTATTGTTTCTCTTCTTTTGCTGTTAACAACTTTTAAAAGTATTTTATCTTTTTGTACATTAATTCGGAGTGTTTTTTTACCCTTTGGAAAGTACTTATATTTATGATTCTGGATTTATGACAGTATTTGCCTATCACAAGAAGAAGATAGCAGAGGAAATCTGTACCACTTACTTTGGGTAGGACCCAAACAGATCCAGGCAATGTTCTAGCTCTTTGTCTGAAGGTATTTCGCTGCATTACAATGGCCATCCCCACCTTTGGTTCATAATTTTAGCTACTTTTTTTATTTATAATTTTTGTTTAGTTTAATTAGGATTAGATGACTAAAATTATTAATGTTAAATAATTCGATTAGAATTATATTATTTTATTTTTAAAATATTAGATTATGTACTTTGATAAGGATTAAATTTTTAATTTATTTAAAAAAATTTATGTACATTAATTTATAAACAGATATGAATGATCAATAAAAAAATTTAAATTATTCTTTATAAAAATTGAGAGTGCTTTTTTAATATTTTAAAAAATTATTCGAATTTATTAAAATTTGTTATGACGATTATCTCAAATTTATCAATTGAATTGTTATTATCGATTGTGGCGTTTTTATTATATCAGAATTTGTGTTTTATATACACAACGGGTCGTGATTTCACACAGATTAGACTGTAAAATCGATTTTAAAATCTTATTAAATAACGAGTTTCGGATGTTGACGAGGTTGGTATCACCAAGCTTGGACGACAATGGAGCACGAGCGCGAGAATATGTCGAATAGAGCGTTGCCACTTGCCAAATCTCTTGCAACAAGCAAGAAAGGGAGCGATTGGCTAATGGCTATGAATGGAGGAGATACTTTATGCTGTCTCACTGCGGCGCCTGCCTCCTTTTATTTAACAAAAAACTTCAAAGAAATGTTTACTCCTCGTTCTTTCGTTTTTAAATATTATTAATCTTTTTATATCAAAATTTAATAAACAAAAATTACCGTCAAAATTATTTGATAAATCATTTTATGTATGTATTTAGGATATTTTATTTAAATATTTTTATATAATCATGTCTAAAAAGTTGATAAATGAAAAAATAAGAGACAAATTAAAATAATAATATTTAAAGACTAAAACAAAAGATGTAAAGTTAAATCTGAGGTTAGTTTAATGGTGAAATTGAATTTGAAATATATGATTAAACATATTATTAAGAATTTAAATTTTAATTATGTCAATTTTTAAGATCAAGTTATAAAGATTTTTGTGATATATAAATTCTTTAGTTTAGATACAAATAGTTGCATTTAATTATTTCAAAAAGAATAGATTAATTAAATTTTACATAAATTAATCAAAACACAATTTTATTGTAATAAAAAAAATACGTTTAAATTATTAAATCTTGAAAAATTATTAATTAGACTATCAATTGGTACATGACTCCTCCAATTAAGGCTATATTTAATAAAAATAATTGATAAATTAATTAAAAATTAAAAAATTAACTGAAAGTTGAAAAGTTAAATTTTAACTGAAAGTTGTTAAGTTAATTTATTAAATTAGAAGTGTTTGATAAAATTAACTATTAAATTAGCTGATAAATATAAAATGACATAAAATGATATATTTATATAAAATTTATCATTTTTTTATTAATAATTACATTTTATTATATAGTCCTAAAAATACAAAATAAACATATCATCTAGAATTTCACAATAAATTAGCAATATTATTGCGAATCTTTTTATCTCAGTAAATACATCTAAATTTTTATTCTTTGTACCACTATCAATAATATTTGAAAGTTTATCGTGGCATATGTAATTTGGATGTTACTTGAGTATAATAAAAATAATGTCATCTTGTAAATAAGATAGTGTTGGAATTTGAATAAAATAATAAGGATAAAAAATGAATAAAATTATAAAAATTATCAGTTAAAAGTTATACGCTATGTTTGACAAGTCAAATAAGTTATTTTGATAACTTATTTGAATAGTTTATAGTTTTTTATCATACACTACTTTAAGTAACGTATAGCTTTTAACTGGTAGTTTTTATAATTTTATTCTTTTTTATCCTTATTATTTTATTCAAATGCCAACATTATCTTACTTACAAAATAACATTATTTTTATTATGTTCGAGTAATATTCAAATTACATAGCCCATGATAAACTTTCAGATATTATTGATAGTGATACAAAAAATAAAAATTTAGAGGCATTTACTGAAATAAAATAGATTCGCAATAATATTGCTAATTTATTGTGAAACTTTAGATAATATTTTTATTTTTTATTTTTTGAGATTACATAATAAAATATAATTATTAATAAAAAATGATAAATTTTATATAAGTATGTATTTTTATGTCATTTTATATTTATCAATTAATTCAATAGCTAATGTTACCAAATACTTCTAATTCAATAAATTAACTTACCAGCTTTCAGTTTTCAACTAACAGCTTTCAGTTAAAAATTAATTTTTCAATTTTCAATTAATTTTTAAATTTTCAGTTAACTTATAAGTTATTTTAGTCAAATATAGTTTTAAAGTAGCGTATGATAAAAAGTTATAAGCTACTCAAATAAGTTTGTTTACTAAACACTTCTAATTTAATCAAATAAATTTATAAATTAATTAAATAAATTATAAATTAACTTTTTTGATTTGTCAAACATACTCCAACTAAAATTTTGAGTAAAGTTAGTGGTGTGAAACATAAAACTGTAAAAAAAATTGAATCAAATTATTTGAATCAAATTAAATTATTTAAAAAAATTTTAGAAAAATAATTTTAAACAGTTTTAATTATTATTTTAAATTAAAAATTGAATAATTCTATTTAATTTTTGATTAAATTTTTTTTAATTAAATTAGATCAAACCGATTGTCATAATTTTTATTATTAATCTTAGGATTAGATATTTGTATCGTGACTAGACCTGCAGGTTAAACTCATACCCTTTTTTTTTAAGGAAGAATTAATTGGACACGGATCCCCTGCTGTCCTTTGAGCACAGTAGGGGTGCTGTGCCCCAAAATGCAGCCAAGACTGCGTTTTGCTCTTTTTTTTTTTTTAAATTTTAATTTTTTTAATAAATTATTTAAAAATAAATAAATAAATAAATAATAAAACGTTTTGATTTTTTTAATATATTTTTAAATTTTAATTTTTTTTCAATAAATTATTTAAAAAAATAAAAAGAAAATAAACATAAAAAAATAAAAATTTATTGAAAATAATTTTTTTGTTAAAAAACTTTAAAAATTTGTTGAAAAACTAAATATAAATTGTTGAAAATAATTTTTTTGTTAAAAAATTTTAAAAATTTATTAAAAAACTAAACATAAAAATAAGCAGGTGATATGTTTTTTTTGTAATTTTTTATTTTTAAATTTATTTAAAAATATATTAAAAAACTAAAACGTTCTTATATTTAAAAATTTAATTTTTTATTTAATATTTTTAAAAAATAAAAAATAAAAATAAAAACAAAACGTTCTTACATTTTAAAAGTTTTTTTAAAAAAAAAATTTAAAAAAAAAAATTTTTAAATAATTTATTAAAAAAAAATTAATTAAAAAAAAAGTAAAACGCAGCCTTGTGGCTGCGTTTTGGCCGCACAGCACCCCCCGCTGTGCTCAAGGCACAGCAGGGGATCCGTGTCCGAATTCATTTGAGTGACTCAAAAGTGCGGCCCCACCATTCTATTTCGTTTCAATTCCTGCAGTATAACTGTATAAGATTGCTGTGACAATGCGCTGATGTTTTTAGCTTGCAAGGAAATTAACTACTTGCTCATTCCTAAAAGGCAAGCCACCGCCACCTGAGGCTAGCTCAGGTGGTGGGAGGGTTGGGGCTGTTGGGATGGGTGCATGTGTTCGATTCTGATGAATGTACCAAAAAAAAAAAAAAAGGCAAGCCACCAAATGCATTGTCCAATGGAGTTTAGTATATTAAAAACCGAATCTCTAGTCACGTCTCGTTATGACATTTTCAACTAAAAGAATTACATTTCATCATTATTTTTGGGAGATTTCCTATCGTCTTACTGCTTTTCTTCTCTTCTGCTTGGGCTTCACAGCAGCTTTAGGGAGACGGCATGGCGAGTAGAGATTTATCCATTCTATTGCCAAGGCTTCATCTTAGTACAATTCTGCAGTAACGGGGCGTCGCTGAACTTACTCGCGACTCGTCTTCTTTGCTTCAGGCAAGTTACAACGATGAGCCATAAGGTAAATCAAGATGATGCAGAGGACGTTGATGACGATGAGGTTATTCTGCTATTTGATGACAGGGACATTTGCCAAGGATTGAGTGACTGCAAAAATAGCCTAGTCAGGAGATTAATCACTCAAAACCCCTTTTTCAGAAGGGACTTAGAGTCTGCCATGTAAAGTGGTAGTTGGACAGATTGGTTGATACCAGAGTATTTTTGTTTCGAGGAAGCACAACAACTGTTAAAGCCCTTGGTGAATTCAACCTTAACAATCGTCTCAAGCATGGGATTCGCTTGGGGAGTAAAGAAGAAGGTGTGTTTTGTGTCGCTCTTAAATATGAGAAATTTCCTTTGATTTGCTTCTACTGTGGGTTAGTTGGTCTTGAGGAAGGGATGTGTGGAATGCCGTTAGAAGACGAAAAAAAAGGCTTTAAACAATCTAGAAAGCTAGGTGTTTCGTTGAAAGAGAATCATTCGGGGTGTAGGATTGTTGAATCCTCTAGTAAAGGGGATAAGAGCAAAGCCAATAAAGAACTTATGGGAAGTCCTTTAGGGAAACTAAAAGAAGAATTTTATTTGAAGATGTTTTGAAGAAATTGATAGCTTTAACTATAAGAGATCACTCTGACAGGATAAGCATTAGAGATGTGTTGCCTACCAAGGAAAAGGATCTTGAAACTAAGGGAGTGACCCTCTGATTGGCCCCGAGTGACCCGTTAAGAGTGAAGGTGGCAATGTCGTTTATGATATTAACAATGCCTTGTCATCCCATGCTTCTGTTGACACTATTAAGGCTATTCCTGCTTTTTCTCATTTAGAGGAGACTCTTACTATCTTGAGAGATATAGACAATTGTAGCAGTGATAATATTGATAATTCGTGTGGTTCTACTACAAAGAAGTGTAAGAAACTATTAAACTAACTGGAGGAAAGCAAATGCTAGTGAAACCACTCCTGTTTCTGATGTTTGAAAGAGAAAAGTGTCTGATCTAGGTGTTGAAGAACTTGTGTCCATGGCTGTCATAGTGGAGAAGAAGCAAAAGAAGGAAGACTCAAAGAATGCCTCTCTGGCTTAGGGGTGTTTCGCTCTTTTTTCTTATGAGTTATTTTTGTAGCCTTAGTTGTGAACTTCGGGTCCCGTGTGGTCCTTCTCTTGGTTGTTCTTGGGAGTTTTGCTCTCCCTTTTGATTACTCTTAAATGAAATTTCTTACTTTCAGTTTAAAAAGGAGAAGAAAAAAAGAGTTGCATTTTATCAAGTTTTCATAAAATTTGATGTTACTATGCTAAAATTTAAATTCAACATTACTTAGAAATAGGTGAAGGAGATTTTCAACAAAAAAATTATTTTTATTATATTTATATATATTTGATAGTTTTATAAACTCTTTATTATACTGATATATATTTTATATTAATTGATGTTTTAATATAAGATATTAAAATATAAAATATTATGGTACTTAAAATTTTTTATGTAAAATGTTATTTAAAAGTTTAAAAGCCTTAATTTAAGTGACATTTTTTTAATCATAAATGTCAATGGTTTAATGTATGTAAATTCAATTTCTCACTCTCTCCTCTCCTGCAATATCGATGATAAAAAAAAATGTTAATCAAAATCTATTAAACAATTAATATTTTATAAGTGGACCTCATAAATGGTATGAAAAATGTAAAGTGATAATTACTGTCTTCTAGTAGTTTGAATCTCTTATATAACAAAATATTTAGCATATTAGTATGAAAATAGTGGTGAACTGAACATATCGCCATGCCAACTTTGAGAGCTAAAACGTTTAGTCATTTTTTTTTTGTTTCACAAACAAAGGTAACAAAACAACTACACAGAAATCATGCGAGGGAGATTAACTCCAGCCAAGTCCTCCATAAACAGCTCTATACAGCCACGAGGAAGAGTAGAAAAAACTGAGACACCAAGCTGCTGCAATGAACCAATGCTGCCATCTGATCTGCTAACCTTTTTTCCTTCTAGAGTTTAGTCAACTTAGAATCAGAAGGAATGAATTTTTTAAATAGATTCTATGTATAAAAGTTTGATTGATTAAACAAATCAATTATAAAGATGTAAACATATTATTATATTTGGAAATTCTCACAATAGTAATTAAAAAATTAAAATGTATATAATAGTGAAAAATTCCAGTTTTTCATCAAATTCTTAAGTGAAACTTCTTCTCACATATTTATTTATTCATTCATAATTAATTTGGTTTATTAGTTTTTTTGTAAATTGAATCTAAAAGTCTAAAGCAATAAAGTAAGATATACGTGTAGTCCGTAGAAACTATTACTGGATCTGCGAAGAAGTCTATACCTTTCCATCTGACTATGAGACAGACAAGAATTACAGTAATAGCAAAAATGATTATTCTTAGACCAAAACAATAAGAGAGGTGCGTTTCATGGGGTGCTGGCATTAATCCATTTATGAAGTTTATTTGGTACCCAGGTGCAAATATGGATATATTCATATTCTGAAATGGACTCGGTAAAAATGACTCATAAAGATGGCCACAAAGAAACCATTTTCTTCGTTCAATAGAAGAATCCACTAAGATACAACTCTTGCAGTTTGAAAAATACACTACCTAGATGGTATACCCTCTTATCGACACAAAAAGGACACAACAGAAGCCGGCAAAACTAAAAAATACTATGGGGTTGCTCAAGTGCTTGTTAAGAGACTCAAAGATGATTGAGTATCACTGTATCAGGAGAACATTCTAAGAGGAAAATAAATTTGGGAAGAAAAACTAATTGTACTCCACAAAATTGCAGGCCTGGCAGCCTCAGAGTACCACAGCGACCTTCTCTTGGGAAAAAATTGAGGAAGGATGAGCAATCAGGGGTTCATAATGGTCAGCTCCAGCACCGCACCAACCTGTACGTGTAAATTTACTTAGACAATGACATAAGAAATACAAGTGAAGATATGTACACTCCATCTGTCTACTTTAAAAGGAAAATACTGAAAGAAGAAAACTTCAATCTCAATAAATCCCTGTGCTCCATTACCTGTTCCTTTCATGAAAAGAAAAAAGGGCGGTTCCATAGTTTGGCTCCTTGGACGATGCGGAAGGAAGAAAACACAGTTTTCTTCATCAACCACAGCATCTGAACCATGCGCTTGCACCTGAAAATGATAATCAAATTAATATAAAAGCTAGATGATAAATGACTACTTACCAACGCGTGTCTACAAAATTAAACACCTCGATGCAGATGACCAAATAAATGCTTGCCACTGCCGGTCAGCTTCATATTGTTCAATCCTTGTTCTTTAATAAGTATTATTACGGAGTAATTAATTTAAGGTGTCTCCCGTCCCATGTATCAGCCTATTAATTCCCCAACTGCAATTCAACTAACTCCTAAATATAAACATACGTTATAAAAATTTTCCTATAATAAAGTACAACTGCGTAAATTTCGAGGTACTTTAATCAGTTGAGAACTCACATGTAGCATAAAAGAATATTAATTGTTGTATGTCAAGAGAGATAGACATGACAATCATACGAGGAGAGAAATAAATACAAAAAATTATTTTATCTTTTCATAATTAATGGTTTCTGCATTTATGTCTCTCCTTACACTCCTTACATGGTGATCATGTCAGATAAGATCATCCAAATTCTAATTATTGTGCATTACTATACACTATACAAGTACAAATATTAGATAAAATATACTATAAGATGAATGAAATAACCTAATCCATAAAAAGAAGGTAGATATTGTATAAGATCCTATAAATACTTCCACAAGACCCAACAGATGGTGCACACACATATAATATAAGATCATATAAAAGCCTCTGTCTTGGTGATAGAATGAAAGAAGACAAAAATAAATAAATAAATAACTCCTCAAGTCTCCAGCCAAAGCATCACAGGCTACTTACCACATATATCTCTCGCTTGAACTCTGTTGCAAGGCACTCTATCGCTATATCATCTCCGAAAGCTGCAGCACGACCCTCTATATTCTCATCTACAGATAATAAACCCTCCCCAGTATATTGCAAAGTGATGATATCATACTCATCATCAGGAGAACCAGAGATCGACATGTATTTGGCCCAACTTGGACCATCATTCACGGGAATACATCTCTCTTTGTAAATAGACTCCGCCGCCAGTTCTCTTCAATCAGAAAAGTAGACAGTAAAGAAAACAGGTAGTAGTATACATAACAACATTACAGATACATTTGTCCCCATTTCAGCATTTCTCCAATCAAACATCTGTTAGAATAATCTCATTTTCGACAAGCAAAGAAGTGTGGTCTTTCTTTGTCTCATACTCCTTAAAGAAAAAAAGAAAGAAAAAGGACAAACTAAGATGTCTTATGTCCCAAAGGTGTTCCAAAATCCATGACATAAATGGTGTGGTGGCGTATGTAGGTATGACCATAGGATAAATCAAATGATAAAAGAAAGTAAAATTACAATTAGAACAAGAAAGAAAACTATTTAGAAACATAAGTAAAACATTCTTAATTTCTTTTTTCAATAGTAGCTCTGATTTTTCTAATTTTAAATGATGACATGACAATTTATTGAAACAAAGAGTTTTGGTTGTATGTCATTTTTTATCCCAAAGCTAATCGAGGATAAAACGAATCAAGTAAGGTATGTAAATTTAATAGACAATCAAATCATATGACATTAAGATCCGATGATAACACAGATGCGCTCAGAACACATTAGTTGCAGGGGAAGGCAAAAGATTTTACAAAAAAACTTGATAAAGTCTATCAGGATAATGTAATATCCAACTAAGAACTATCGAGGCTTTCAATTTATTAATTTATTTTTTAAAAAAAAAAATATGACTTAAAACCGGGCTAAATAAACTTGAGAAATGTCGAATCCAAACTTGTTATTATGATCACGGAAAAGAAAAAGTAAAATAGAAACGGCGTTCGAATTAAAAAGCGTTAGATTCTACGGCAAAGAATGAAAATGGAGAAGGGGCTACCTCTGCATCCCGAGGTGAACGAGCTCGCGGATGGCCGAATCAAGAGCGAGGCGATCCTCCTTCTTGGCCAACAACTTCACCTCCTGAACAACATGTATTCCCCACCCATTGTTTAGATCAGGCGAGTACATGTGACGAATGGCATCGTTAATGCCTTCCCTCTCCTGAAAAGTGGCAGATCCAAGATCTTCCAAGAATCTCGTGACGGTCCGCTGCCTCAGTTCCCACGCGTGGATGTCACCCCCCATCGCCTTCTGTGAAGCAGTGAAGAGGCAGTTGCCGTCGGCGGAGACCTCTCCACCGTGAGAGAGGCGGAACACAATGGATCTAAGGATGGAGGAGGGTTGATTCTCGGGGGGCTTCCACAGCACGCCTTTGGTGTGAAGCCTCTGAAGGTGCCGCCTTTGCTGCTCCTCAAGGCCAAGAACGTGTTCCCAACAGCCGGTGGTTGCGGGGATATTAGTTTGATGAACAAGATCTATCGCTTCAATGGATTGAAGAGGCGTTGATGGTAATTTTGGATCCCTCCAAGGGCCGGTCGGCGATGAACCTTGGAATGACTTAGCAACTGTCGTTGAATCGCACAGCAGTTTCCCCATACCAATGTATATTTCCTAATTGTATCCTGGAATGCTTCCCTTTTTATTTTTATTTTTAGTTTTTTCAAATAATTTTCTCCTCTTCTTCGATCTTCAATGGCGGAGGAGAGGAGTTGCAGACGAGAGTAGGGTTAACGGATAGATGGGAAAGCGAAAGCATTTGGACACGTGGATAAATTTGTGTGTACGACTTTTCTGACCGCGGGAAAGATGGTAAAGTAGGTTGGTGAAGCATGATGCGCAAAGCAGAGCTCATCAATTTGTTTTTTTTTTTTTGTTTTAAAGTCAATATTGCCCACTAGACGTGGTGGTTTGCTGACATTTTGGCATATGCTTCAATGCTTGGTCCCTTCCCTTCCCTTTCCTTTGATTTTAAATTTTCTATAACCGTATGAACTACCTTTTTTTTCTTATACATACAAAGCCTATTTACTTATCCAATTTTTTTATTTCAGCTGTAATATAATTAATAAAATTTAATTATTATTTATTTACTTTTAGATTATTTACATTCAACTTCAAAAAGAAATTGAAATGAACATAAAAGTTGAAAACAAATTAAATAGGGGTTGGGAACTTTTGATTGATTCATGTGGCCGCATGTTTCACTCTTCGTGTCGTAGCCGTTCGTTGCGGCAAACTCAAAATTAATAGGATCAATATGCATATTTTGAAGGTTTACTTTTTGTGTTGATAAGGCTTGCATAATTGTTATATATTTCATTCATGAGCTCTTGAGAGTTTCATTTGTAGTTTCTTTTTTTTTTTTTAGTGACGTTTGATATAAGAAATTTTTTTGTTTTTCAAATATTTATAAATTTAATAAATATAAATTTTTAAAAATTTATTTGTTGTATACAATCTAAGTAATATAAAACAATGAATGTATTTATATATTTCATGCACAATTTTTAATATATGTACATTTTTCAATATATAGAAAATTAAGATACGGTACCACATGCATTGCCACCTAATATTGCTTCGAGGTTTCATTACTTTTGGAAGTTACACTTGCATATGTTTTTTTTTTTTCCTTTTTATTTTATTTTATTAAAATTGCAATAATTTGAGAAAATGAAAACTACAAATAAATGTGTTGGTGCACTTTAATTAAAAAAAATGATTAAAGTAATTGTTCCGATTGGTCGAGGTCGAGTACTTTGATTCAAGCAATTTTACATGAATGGAATATTAATTTGATTGAAATAAAGATATTTAGTAGGAGGTTATTGAGGAGGATAATTAAATAAAAGCATGTCTTCATTCTTTCTTTAATCTCTGCATCGCAAATTTGCATGCACAGAATGTTAATTTGTAGCCTCTATTCTCACTATGAATTAGTTTTTGATTCCACAGAGAGTAATCATTGACTCCGAGGCCCAAAAAAAAAAAAAAAGATGTTGACAAGACAAAGACATGTTTGCTTTGACCAAACGAGTTTTTGTTTACAAATTACCTACAACTTGTAACTGATACCAAATATAATGTTGAGCACTTGGGCGGCAATGACGGTTATTTCTGCACTCGCTCGCTCAATTATAAACGTATATATTGACGGTCCTGGACCGACCAACGCATACACTATTCTCTTGTTTTATTTTTGAAACTTCTGATTCTATTTTGATAATCAAATGTCCCGTTAATATTTTAAAAACTAAGTTTAGTTATTAAACTTTATTAAGAATATTTATTTTAGATCAAAATTTTTATGCTTTCATTTATTAATAATTAATAAAAATATGTTAAGTTATAATTAGCTAAAATTTAAATAAAAAATATAAATTCTAACATATTATATTTAGTTAAAATTTATTTCTATTTATTAAAAAATTGTTTTTTAATATAAATACTATTTAAAAAAGATAATTCAACTAGTATGATCGACCCAATTAAACTAGAATACTGAGGACTCAATATTTTCAACTATTCAATAAAAGATTCAGTTTCAATAACTATAATTTTGTATTTTTATTGAACATTACTGTTATGTTTTCTAATTTTTATGTCAATATAATTATTAAATAATTAATAATTTATAATAATAAGAGTTTTACAAGACTTTATATAAAATGCAGATTCTATGCATATGATAGTATAAATATTTTTAAACTAAAATTTAATTGGTAAGACACCAATTTTATTTATACCTTTTATTTGAAATCTCGAATAAAATTTGTTCATACAAATTTATAATAGATTTTATCTTATGTAAAATTATAACAAAATATTCAATTTTATGTGTAATTACTTAAGTTTGAATTTTTTTAATTTTTTTATCAAAATATTATTCAATTATTTTATTATTTTAAATGCAGAAAAAGAAATTATATGTAAATATTTTTGTGTTGAATAATTTTTTACAAAAAAAATTTTAAAAAAATTACCTTATAAAAATTAAGATAAATTATTCAAACAAATTTTTTTAACTTTAAGACTTTATTTAAAATTATTTTATAAAAAAATACAAAACTAAACTAGCCCATAATTTATATATATATATATATATATATATATATATATATATATATATATATATATATATATATATATATATATATATATATATATATATCCATAGATTACTGAAGGTGTACTTCTATTTTTTTTTTGTATTTCTATAATATCATTTTAATATTTTAAAACTTAAAAGAGTATTTCTACATACGTAAACCATTTTGAATTTCTATATTAAAATTTTGGATAAATTTTTATTTTAATCTTTTAGATCAATAAAATTTAATTTAATCTTTATTTTTTTTATTTAAATATATAACTAATATTTTATAAACGTCTTATTTTAGATTTTAAGACTAATTTTGTCAAAAAAAAATTGACTTCAACACCAATAATATTTAATTTATTAATTTATCTATTAAAATAATTAATTTAATTATAAATTTTTATGTCAATGATGACGTATGATTATTTTATCTTTAATAATAAATTTTGACTTGCGTAATTAAAATGAGTAGACATTATATGATAAAAAAAAATTATTAAATTAATTATTTAAATAGACAATTTAACAAGTTAAATATCATATGTGTTTAGATCATCATTTTTTTTAAAAGACTAAAAAATAATATTTATAAAATGTTATGAGTATTTGAACCAAAAAAACTTTAAAAATTAAATGAAATTTTATTGTAAACATTAAAATATGACTTAACCTTAATTTTTATTTGTAAAGGAACTTAAAAAATAATCTCAAAACATTTAAATCATTAAAAGTACACTTTAGAAAAGTGTATAAAAATTTCTTTATTTTTTTTATTTTTAGTAGACCACTTGAAAACCAACAAAATTTCACCCATGCAAAACAAACAAAAAATAAAAATGAAAAATTAATTCATTGATATGCCATTGTAACAATTCCCATGGTCGAAGATCAAGTCAAATAAGTTTTTCGTTAAAAATATTTTGATATTATGGAAAGAAAAGAGCAAAAGCATCCTGTTTCACTAATGATTATACAGTTGATGCTATAATAGGAACTTTAAAATATATATAAGTATAAAATTTTAATCTTAAGTTTAATTTACATTGAATACACTTATTTTTTTTTATTTTTTAAAATATATATATATATATATATATATATATATATATATATATATATATATAGACACACACACACACACGCTTCTCTTCTATTTTACATAAAATATACTTATCTCTCTTTATTTTTAAAATTATATCTAAACCTCTTTTATATTTTGCATTGAATACATTTATTTTATTTTTTTATTTTTAAAAATATATAAACACCTCTTATATTTAAAAAATATTATCATTTAATTTTTTTAGTATAATATTTAATATACTTACTATAAGTAAACTTAAACATATTTTGATTGGTTCGGTCACTCAAAAATTAAATTTAGACCTTAAATTGAATTTGAATCTTTTAGCCTAATTTGGGAAAAAGAAAAATATTATTTATTTTTGCAAAATTAAATTTAAAAATTTTGAAAGAGATAAAATGTAAATATATTTTTAAAATATATTTTCATAAAATAATTCAAACACTAAATTTTTTCAAAAAGCACTAATTTACTTTTTTTTACAGTAAAATGTGAATTTAAATGATTATATATATATATATATATATATATATATATATATATATATATATATATATATATATATATATGATTTTTGGCAAAACTTTTTCAGAGTACAAACTTAAAAAGTTCAAATTCAAATCAAACCTCAAATTTATATATAATATTTTAAATAATAGATATATCAAGCATCATATTTTATAAGAATTAAATGAAAATATTTTAAAATATAAGAGAAGTACATACATATTTTTAAAGTTAGAGGAAGTAATTATATTTAATGTAAAACACAGTATTTACATTTTTTTTTTAAAAGAGAACAAGAAGTATCTTTCATGCAAAATATTAAAACAAAATCTGTATATATCTTTTAAAAAAATAATAAATACATTTAATATAAAACAAATGAGAAGTCAAAGTATTTTGCTCAAAGGTTTATAGCCCATTGTAACATTTATATATTATTCTAATGTGATTGTAACTTCCATGAGTTGTCATCGATTTTATGTAAATGTTTACTTTTTGACGACTTTGGTGAGACATCAAAATGATGCCATTTCCAAGTTAACCTTTACCGTATCTCTTATATGATGCCAGGCAAATAAACCAGATCCAGGACTACATTTCAAAGAATGCACTGTAAAATCGAATACTGTTTAGTAAAGGTCTACAACCCTCGCAGCTGCCAGAAAATTCTTGTCAATAAAAATGGAAGTAAATAGAACCAAATCAAAGCTTTAGAAAAGACATTTGCAGGCTAGCAGGTACCGTCCATGAAATCTATCAACAATTCCTGGACCATAACTCTATCCGGCATCTTCCCTGCGGCACCATATACAGGTGCTAGCCCTCCACTTATTGGACCCGGATTCTCTTTCACCTAAAATTGGCAAAAATAAAATAAAATAAAAATGGTTAACAGAAAATAGAAACCAAATTGAGAAAGTAGCATCGTATCAAGCAAGAAACTTATACATCAGCTGTCCACCCACCCTGACCATGAAAAAGCATCACATCCATGCTTGAAGCTCCCATGAAATAAACCTAATCATAACTAGAACTTCACATCAATTAAACAACTTACAGTTATCACAGATTCCTTTAAATCCCTGAGGAAGTCTTCAACAACTGCCACATGCTGCAGAGTCACACAGATATGGACGCTGATTCAAGCACAAAGAAGCAGAAAACAGTTTCAGTTTCTTTGTAAGTGAGAACCACAATCCAACAAGTGGTTTGGAATCCCAAACTTCTTTGGTTGAATAGAATAATAATATTAGGCAGGGTACCACTCATTAGCCATTGCCATTTTCCAAAACATATGTCCCAGATTTTATAATATTGTGTTGCATAGGTTTAGCCCGACCTGTTAGGTCTCTGCAATGCATTCAAATGCCACCCTCTGGATGACATGATATCATTGACTTCAAATATGTCCAGAACATCAGATCCAAATGCCACAATTGTCATGTCAGGTCTTCCAATGATGAACAACTCAGGAATCTCCACTATGCTGCACAAGGAAAAACCATTACATTAAAAACTTATAAAATCCAAAACACAACCTAAGCAAGACAGACAGAAACAGAACGTATACCCTTTCTGTATTCTGTTCGACACTTCCATAATTGCTTTTGTATTCTCCAGGTAACCTGCAGAATGAAATGGACCATTAATTGGCCATAAACCATGCACTATGCGTCACAGAGAGCAAAAAGAGAGTAAATTATTGTTTCAAAGGCTACAGGGAGAGTAGGGACTGTCACCTTCATGCCCTAAAGACATCATTGCTGCCCAAGCCCCAGCAATAAGACCTCCAGGTCTGCTTCCAGCCATGGTTGGAGACACATATAACCCACCAGACCACTCAGTAACTGCAACATCACTACAAATTAGCAACAAAAAAGAATGCATAATAGAGACAAAGACTATAAAGGTACATAAGCACCACCAACAAGCAAATTGGCTAATTCAACTTTAGCAATAAAATTAATCCCAATTACTGATCAAACATGCTTTCCATATATGAATAGCTCTATTTATATTGAGTATCTAACCTTGAAAAACAAATACTAGTTTTCCTCCTCATAATGCTATCTCTTTCTGGCACTAATTACCATGGTAGTTAAACCTGGTCTTGAGATTATGTCACCATCACCACTTAAACTCTACCCCTTTTCTTCCAGGTGGTTGGTTACGTTATGCACTCAAAGATAGTTTCCAAGAAGCATGAGGAAGCTAGAATATTGTATGAGAGTACATACACATATGCAATTATGTATTCTATACAGAACAAAAATAATGACAAAAATCCAAGACACAATTATAAACATTGTAACTTACCAGCAACAAATTGATGCTGTTGAGTCCAAAAGCCGAAAAAGCAGTATATTAGTAATCAGCTTCCCACAAGTCACCGACCAATTTGCCATGAAAGCATTTTGCAGAGAAGTTAACCCATATAAAAAAAGGGAGCAGGGGAAAGAATGGCACACAACAAGGAAGTGGACCATAATAATGATATTTGTTATTATCTCACACCTAGTCATAATTTTCAATTAAGTTGCTTTATCTTGCTAGGGTTATCCATTAGGGCTTTCCTATAAAAAGAATTCCTTATAGTTACGAGGGTCATTATTTTTTTTTTCAGATAAAAGTTACAAGGGTAATTGTTATACCTAGCTGTACCCAAATAATTTGGGGAGTTGGGTATTCAGCCCCTTCGAAAATTGGATTATTATAGTTAATAGCTATGAGGAAAATATGAGGCAGTTAGAAACTAAGATATCAATTTTATACCAGTCTGAGGGCTTGCCCTATAAAATATACGGAAGAAAAAAAACTTAATAATGTCTCTTTTCTTCTCTCTCTTCCCTGTTATTCCCACCTGTGCCACATCAGTATTTGGTATGAAAAGCCTGAATATTACAATATCTTAAGTAGGGGGAATAGTGGGTTAACTTTTTTTTCCAACACCTCTTTCATGATTTCCTTTTCAAAAGAGATGAACAACTTTCAGACCAACTCCAATTGCATGTCAGCTCCAGTGAAGGCAATTTATATTCTGGGGTTTTCTGGGTGAAATATATAACTGTGAACTGACTCTCTGACAGGAACAAAACTTCTTCAAATCATAAACTAGATAACTTGTAAGATAAATTTATATTCCTAATAATTAAGTGAGGTTTTTTTAGTGATATCAATCCAAGAGGGAAAAGATTTTACTTTCTGAAAGGTAAGGAAACCATAAATTGAGTGACTGCTTCAAAATATGCTGCAAAAATTAACCGTGAAGATATCTTCTATGCCAAATTTGAGCTTTAGGTGTAAATCAAGTCTCAAAAACTTCTTCAAAGCATGAACTAGAACACTAGTAACATCAGTTTACATTCCTCATAATTAAATTAGGTTGTTTTATGGATATCAATCCAAGAGGAAAAAAGGATTACTTTCTGGAAAGTAAGGAAACCATATATTGAGTGACATGCTTCAAAATCTGCTGCAAAAATTAACTGGGAAGAAATCTTCTATGGCCAAATTTGTGCTTCGGGTGTAAATCAAGTCTCAAAATAATCCATCTCTAAATCGCTTCTATGTTTTTTAGCAAAGCAATGGCTTACCTTTCTGATTTCATGATTCCTGTATAGTACTATGCTTGTTCCTTTAGGAGCTAAACCGTATTTATGTACATCCACTGATATTGAAGAAACTCCTTTGACAGAAAAATCAAAAGCTGGAATGGGGTACCTAAGAAGAAAGATCATGAATTACCAAAATTGATATAGGCAAAAACTCATAAATAAAAGCTTCCTACCATGCCCAAAATAACTGCCTCGCTCTCAGGGGAAAAAAGTAAGTGTAAAGATTGTGTATGCATACATATGCTAGAGAAAGAGATGGTTTGGTCAATAAAGAGAGCCAGTCGATACAGAATAGACTCAATTAACAAGCAAAACCAACCAACAAATGTCAAGACCTTTTCAGAAGAGGAAGAAAAAAATAATAACTCAATCTTCTGGATGCAAAGGCTTCATCAATGCTAAGGTTTCACAAGTAAACATTCCTATTGATTAAATAATATAAGCAACTCAGTGACAGACTTAGGTCCAAAAAGTGAATTTTCATATCAAAGCATAGCACCTAATACGATTTGGCCCACACAAAGATATAGGTAAAGATATAACATGATGACAACAGCATTCAGATGAATAATTAATGTTCAAAAGTTATGCTGACCATACCCAAGCTCACGAGCAAAAGGTAATACAAAGCCACCAAGACAAAGGTCAACATGAAAACAAATTCCAAAGCTTGACGCCAGATCACCGAGTTCCTATAGAAGAAATTGGCACATTTTCTGCATTATATATTTGATCGATCATGTTGAACTTATATTCTTTTTCAACATTAAATGAAAAACTAAGAAACTTACTTCAATGGGATCAATTATTCCATGAGGAAACCCAGGGGCAGATCCAACAATCTGAAATATCAAGTTAGTTAGTTTTTCTTGAGAACATGAATTTAAGTTGTTAGAAGCTTCTTATCACATAAAATCCTTTACCACTTTGGATAGAATTAAACCAAAAGCATTAAATCTCATATTGGTTAACAAACATGCACGTGAAATCAACTGAAAAGTGACTGAGCATTATTGAGTAACTTTATACCAAGATGGTATTTCTGTTGATATGCTGTCGAATAGCTTTCAGATCTGCTTGAAATCTTTTGTTAACGGGGACACGCCAGAGTTTGATGTTAAAATATTGTGCAGCCTTGTCATATGCTGAGTGTGCAGACTCAGGTATTATCCTATACTTAGAAAGAAACTTCCTGTTAACAAATAATTTATATAATTGACAAACTACCAAATATATGATAGTGAATTACAGGTGACATACATTTCGGGTCTTGTAACTCCTTTCTTAGACTTCATATAGTCACGAGATGATTTGACAGCTAATAATATACTTTCAGTCCCTCCCGATGTCATATTTCCACATATTTTTCCTCCAGAACTCTTTTCTTTACTTCCAAGAATTGCAGCTGTCATTGCAACAACTTCTGCCTCAAAGCGTACAACACTCTGAAATACATCCATATGCAACGGATTGGTATGTGCAAACCTGAAAGTTCATCCATGTCAATTTCTCATTAAATATAAAGGATCTATGTCAACATCAGAACACAGAATGACCATAAATATTATCCCGATTGAATGTAAAACTTCCTAAACTATCATTAATTTAATGCCTGAAAACCATAACTTGCAGAGACTTGTAGAATTGTGATGTAACATGACTGAACTGTCAACTTTTTATTAAATACTAATTTTTAAAAAGTAACAGTCATGTCAACTTTATTTTCTATATGGAAAAAACCAGAAGTTATAAGCATAGGCTTGCTCATCAGAATACTTTCAAGTTTAAGCAATAAAGAAAGCGTCCAAGGCTTGGCAGACTATATTGGATACCAGTTTAGTATATTGGCAAAATACAGAATCTGATAATAGTACTCAGAAACGGGATCAGCCCAGCTCCAACAACACATGACACAAACTCAAATACCCTAAGCTAATTATACTGATATTTACTTATTCTCATAATCACTGAATTATACAATAATCCATCTATATGTAAATTACAAACTTAAATAACATATTAACATAAATATAATAAAAATGACAATTTTGTCATGTCTTACTAACATCGAGCAAGCCTCATTTATCAAAGAAAAGTGTTCATCAAATTCACTTCCTCCAATATAGCTGCAAACAGTAAACAAAAAAAGGAAACAGAACAAAACAGCAAGTGTCAGCCCTAAGAAGTAAAAACAATGAAATGGACTTGGTAAAAAAAATCCTAAGTACAAAATAACAAGAACTTAACATTTAATGTCAAGATATTACTAACATACACTGTACCAGAGCATTTTCCCTGCCAAATCACATCATTTCTTTTCTCATCTCTCATTTTCTCAATAACTTCCATCCTTAGTCCTGCCCTTGGCAACTCTGTTCTCCAACCTTCTCTTTTAGACTTACTATCAGACTGCAACTTATCCACAACCTGTTTGCCCAATGACCAGATCATCCACAAAATGAGTTAACAATGAAGTGTTAAAAACAAAGCGTAAGCCTGTTATACACCCAAAAAAAGGGGTAAGCCTGTTTGCAAAAACTACACTTATGAAATGACTTGTATGTGAATAACGTATTCACTTATATGTTCATTAAGCACGGTTTTCCATGATACCATGTCTGAATTACTTTCCCGTTTAGTAATTCTACTATTCTTGATAGCAGAACAAATTAACCAGACCATGTAAGTGGGATGGCAATGACTCCTTTGCTATGATAAATTTCCAAATTCAAATTTTTTCCCATCCCAAAAGTTATGTGATATATATATATATATAAACTGTACTAACCGCTAATCTAATAACTGCGCACTGCATACAATAACTCTGAGAACCAATTCATTGATGACTAACTGAACACAAAACATAACTCAGCAAAGAGCAAAATTAATGTAGAATAAGCATTTCGATTTGTAAAACAAAGCGATGTCCAATAGACTCCAGTCACGAGACAAAACCAAAGTTCAACATAGAGTTTGCTGATCACGGCAACAATTAGGAAAACAACCAAATTTAAAACTTGCACCCTCGCTTTCTTGCCGAAGCATGGTATCATGAGAGTTACTGCGGAATTGTGGCAAGATGCAGGGCTATTAAACCGATTCCAAAAAACAATGTAAATAGGGTAGATACAGATAAAACAATAAAATCAAGTTATGTAATGAAGTTAAATTTGACCTTCTGCTTTTGGGCATCGATGTAAGTCTTCACACCAGGGATCAATCTGTTGCTCCATACAGATAACAAATTAGAAATAATCAAATAAGCGAAAAACTTTATATAGTTTATGTACATAAAAACTATTCTCAAGCATTTTATTGAACAGAAATTAAATACTTTACTTGATAGAATTGATGAGAAACCCTAGAAGAGTAGGTTTAAGTCCTTGATCATGAACGAGCTGAAAAAATGACCGAATAGTGTGGGCGAGAAGGAGACAAAGCAGAGGAGAGAGAAGCAGAACAATAGGTTCGTATTGAGAGAGGAATGAATTGGCCGAACTTCTGAAACGATAGAAGTATGACATGAAACAAGTATCCATTGGAGTCCAGGGCTGCGAGCCAACGATGACGGCGAGAGGAAAATAACGTGGAGGGACAGGGGATGGAGGGAGAGAGGACTTTAAGCAAGTGCTGCGTTGAAGGAAGCTAGAGTGGTTGCGTGACGTGTTCGTCCTTTTGTGATTTGGGAGTGAACAGCATGTAGATCCGGTCCGTGGGATTTGACATCAATCAGGTTACAACTCCCCACCCTAGCATTTCTTCTATCATTGCCGCAATTTCTTCCATCCAATCACTCTGTATATTTTGGCCTCGTTTTAAACAATTGTCAATTTTTTTTTTTGTTTTTATGTTTTATAAAAATAAAAAATTTGTCATATTATTTTTAAAAAATTATTTTACAAGAGTGTAATTTAAAAAATGGTTTTTATAAAATACTATTTTATTATTTTTCTTATTTTTATATGAAATTATTTTCAAATTTTTTAAAATAAAAAAAATATATTTTTATTAATTATAAAATTATAAATAAATTATCAAAACTAATTTTTAATTTTAAGACAAGTCACTTTATTTTATTTTTAAATATTATTTTTAAAATTTATATTTAAATAAATTTTTTATTTTAAAAAAATATTAAAATAAAAATATTCGAAAATAATTTCAAATAAACTTATTATTTTTTATTTAGCTCCAATAGGTTTGCTGCCCATTTAAATAAAGTAGTCTTTGGTATAGGATAAAAATATGTTTTTTCATAATAATAATTATTGTAAATATAAAAAATATATTTAGTTAGTCTTAAATATTTATAGAAAAAAATTTATTATTACATTTAATTGTAACAACAAAATTTAAAAAATTTAGATATTTTTCTTAAAATACGCTTATTTATATTAAGATGAGAGATAGATAAAGTGAGAAAAGTGATGAGAAAAAAAGTAAGAGAGGGAAAGAGATAAAATGGAAAAAAAGAAAAAGGGATGAAAGAAAAAATAAAAATAAAAAATAAAGTAAGAGAAACTATAGAGACGAATGAGAGAACAAGCTAGAACATACTATCTTCTATTTATATTTAGAAAAGATTAATGTGATATAAGAAATTTGAATTCCTATTACGTGAAAAAAATTTGGTAAAAATTCTTTTTAAAACTCATTTCTAAAATTTTATATTTTTTTGATAATTTTATTTAAAATTGAAAATTAAATATGAGTGTTTAAATTTTTTAAAAAATTTAATTTCTCAAAAAAAGAAAAAAAAATCTCATAAGAAACATCTCCAAAACGTTATTTCATCCATATCGAATTCACAAATAAATGTATAATTACTTGTGGCAACGATGTTCATATTGCCTGTGAATCAAATAGAAAAATAATAATAATAATAATAATTAAATTTAGAAATGAAAACAGAGATAGACGTAGAGAGAGAAAGAGGATAAGTATAATAAAAAATTAAAACAACATACTGGACTAATTTAAGTAAACTCGTAAGCTCAATGTGATTTTATGCTAAAAACTCTGGAATAATTTGATATAATTTTATTTTCATTTAAACATTTAATTATTTGAAACTATTAGATACTAGCTGCGTTTGGTATACATAGATCCAAGTTACTATAAAAGTATATGATGCTTCTAGAGACAATTATATTTGGTATATATGCTTAGTAGTTTGGAGAAAAGTAGCAGAACCTATCGAGATGGACAGAGGACAACAAATTATTCTATTTTTCAAAATGAGTTTTTCAAAAAGCGCTATATCAAAGAAGCAATTAGTGTTTAGCCAATAGTCTAGGATCATTCTTCATAATTTAAAAAAAAATAGAAAATAAACTCTTCAAATTTGAAAATAAAAAATTAAATATTTAATATTCAACAAGTCCCTTGGGTTAATGGATATATATTAACTATGTCAAATTTATAAATAAATTTTTTGATTTTTAATTTAAAATAGCTTTTAATTGACACGTCAACTAATTATTATTGTAAATAATAAAAAACATAAAGATAACTCCATTTTTCAGCTTATTCTTAATAAATTATTTATCAATTTCTATGTGCTTGACACGATAATGTTAGACTAGATTATTTGATATATTGGTAGTTGATTTATTATTACAAAAAAGTATAATTGGTGCTTCTTTTTGAACTTTTTGTTACTCAATAATTCTTTTAATTTATAACACTTTACACATTCTATTAGCACTCTAAACTTGATTTTAGTAATATTATGTGTTACTATATTATGTTTTTTGCTTCGTTGAGTAATTAAGTTTCTCCAGAGAAAAGTATCATAACTAAGTATTGATCTTCTATTAGACGTTAACCATGCCTAGTCTATATTTGTAAAGACTTCTATGCTTCTTTGATAACTCTTCTTAAACAGCAAGCCTTACAAGGCGAACTCTTCGAGTATTTTAAGATCTTATACATTATTTTTAGATATTTTTCATATGGTGAGTACATAAATTGACTTACCACACTAACTATAAAGGCTATATCTACTTTTGTATGGAAAAGGTAAATGAAATTTTCTACAAGACGTTAATATTGGCCTTTGTCAATTGCTACTTCATCTTATATTTCTCTCAACTTCTGATTTGGGTCTATAGGGGTACGCTTAGGTCTACAGCCATTCATCCCTTTTGTTCTAATGGGTTCAGTGCATATTTTCTCTAAGACTCATAAATATCCTTCTTAGATCTAGTAATTTATATGCCCAAAAAATAACGTAAAGGGCATAAATTTTTGATTTCAAATTCTAATGCAAGACATTTTCTCAATCTGTCAATCCCATTATAATCATTTATGTGATTATGATGTCGTCTACGTATATAATCAAGACTGTCACATTTCCTCCATCTATATGTATAACAAACATAGAATAATTTGATTGTCTTTGACTATATTCTTGTCTCTTGACAAACTTGATAAATCTCTCAAATCAAACACGTAGAGACTGTTTTAAGCCATAAATGATTTTTTTTTAATTTACACTATTTCCCTGCAAACTTTTCTTCAAATAAGAGATATGCATCCATATACACTTTTTTCCAACTTCTCGTTGAGAAAAGACATTCTTTATATCTAGTTTATACAAGGGTTCATGTAAATTCATAACTATAAATAGTAGTGTACGAATAATATTCAATTTTGTTACTAAAGTAAATGTCTTATGGCAATCTACTTTTGTATGTAACCTTTTGTCATTAATCATACTTTATATTGTTTCAAAGATCCATCTGAATTAAACTTCATGGTAAATATGCATTTGCAACTAACTATTAGCTTTTTCTCTGATAAGTGCATTATCTCACATGTCTCATTCTTTTCTAATGCCTATATTTTCTCCAAAATAACTTTATTCCATTTGAGAACTGATAGTGCTTCTTGTATATATTTAACTATATCTACTTTTGATAAATGGGATATAAAGGTAAAATGGTATAGTGACAATTTTTGATATAACATAGTTCGAAAAGATATGATGAGTACATAATTTAACACATTTTCTAATAACAATATGAATATTAAGAGATCAATTACATCAGTATTATTCTGAGTCCATTTATTATTTTTATAAAATTTTTCAAACATTTTATCATTGTTGAGGCATGCCTCATTTATTGTTTTTAAATTATGTTCAGATATTACAGTAGGTTGTTCTTTAATATTAAAATTATCAAAATCAAACACAATATTAGAGTTTGTCTTAGACACGTTATCAGCTTCGTGTGCAAAAAATGAGTCTTCACACTCACTATCCTTAGAGAAAAGTGTTGAAAACAATTGGAGACTCAAAAAATGCAACATACATAATGACCATTTTTTTTCTTTTTGGGTCAAAGCATCTTTACCCTTTTTACATTAATGAATACCCAAGAAATACACATTTTAATGCTGGTGGATATAAATTATCTCTATTATGATTATGTATTTAAACAAATGTAGCATAACCCAGGATTTTAAGAAGTAAATTTAAAGTAGATTGTGACAACGGAAAAGTCTTTTTAAAAATTGTCAGCGGTGTCTCAAAGTTCAAAATTATTGTTGACTAGCAATAATGACGACCTACCCCCACAAGTACTTAGGCACATTGGTGGTAAAAACTAAGGACTTAACTATTTTTAAGAGGTGTTTATTATTCTTTTCTGCTATCCCATTTTATTGAGAGGTGTTAGTGTAAGAGCTACGATGAATATATATATTTTTAAATAAATATGCTCCCAAAACTTTATTAGAGTATTCTTTTCTATTGTCACTTCTAAAAACTTAGATTTTGATTTGAAATTGGGTTTCAATTAAGTTATACAAACTTTTAAAAACATGCTCAGTTTCAAATTTATTTTAAAGAAGGTATACCCAACTTATCCGTGTATGATCATCAATAAAAGTTAAAGACCATATTTTTCCAAAAACTATTGGTACTTATAATGGTCCCCGTGCATCACTATAAATGAGACTAAAATGTGTATATGTTTGGTTTGGTTGAACAAAAAATAATGTACAATGATGTTTGATTATTTAACATACACCACATTGAAAAGATAATAAAATTTTATTTCAAAATAAGTCTGGGAACAAATACTTTAAATATAAAAATCTAGGATAGTTTAACCTATGATGCCATAATATTATTTCACTATTAAAACTATAGCATGACTTAATACTAGATACCTCAATTTGTTTGCACAAAGTACTTCTATAATCAAAATAATATAGATTACTATACTATTTAGCACTGTCAATCATTCTTCCCATTTTTAACTCTTAAAAATTACAACGATTTGACAAAAAATTAACATAATATCTAAGCTCTTGGGTAAGTTTACTCATAGGCAAAAGAGTACAAGAAATATTAAGAACATGATGAACACTATGAAAAATAAATTTTTTGAAATAACTATTGACTTTTTTTGCGCAATAACTGATAAAGTATCATCAAATATCTTAATTTTTTCATTTTTTGCACAAGGACTATGAAAATAAAATAATTTAAAATAGTCTTTTTTTTTGCACAAAGACTATAAAAACAAAATAATTTAAAATAGTCTATCATATGATTGTTGATACTTGAATCTATTATTCAAATAAATTAAAAAATAATACACATTAAAAACAGCACAGTGAAATAATTAACTGATTACATTAGAGAAAAAGAAAGAAAAATATTGTTTGAAAGTTGAGTGATTCAAAAAGTTTAGAGTTATTGTAATTGTTCCTTACCAAAAGTTGGTGTCCTAGATGGAATATCGGTAGCACCAACTTCCTCAGTGTTTGATTGGAATGCCTTAGGTTTCCAGTTCGGTGGTTTCCTATGTAAATCCCAACTATCCACGAAATGTATAGGTCCCCGAGGGCAGTTGCCTCTTGCCACTAATTCTTGACGCAGACGAGGGACTATCCTGCACAGCTCCGATCATGACTCGCTTAGCCATTACGTGATATTATAGACTATCACTTTTTTGGGTATTGCAATTTTAGTGTATTGTGAGTGTTACTGTGTAGTATTGTGTGAATAGCAGACGAGGGGCTATCTTGCACAGCTCCGATCATGGCTCGCTCAGCCATTACGTGGTATTATAGACTATCACTTTTTCTGGGTGTTGCGGTTACTACTGGGTGGGTATAGTATTTTAGTGTATTATAGTTATTGGGTATTGCGAGCGTTACTGTGTAGTATTGTGTGAATAGTACTAAGCCAGATGAGGGAAATCGGTTTATTGGCTTGATTAATCAATATGTACAGGGACCTATTTACAATAGTTTGAAATTAATTTTTATAATTTTAGGAATTATTATCTTTTGATACTAAGAAAATAATAACTCTCTAGTCACTTTTTAATAGTTATAACAAATTAGAAAAAAATAAATTAAATGTTCAAATATTCATATATTCAACAAAAATTTTCAAGGAACTATATCAACATTTCTTGTTTTTCTTAATGATACCCTTATGGAAATTTTTTTTTTGTCGTCTTTTAATAAAGATAAATATACCAATGGCTTATACAATGGAGAGGATGAGAATCTTGGTTTGTTCTTGTTAAAAATTTTTGCTCATGTATGATTTTACGATTTTTAGGATAAAATATAAACTAATGTCTTGTTGTCTGACTAGTACTACCATCTAGCATGCATAGATAATATCAAGTTGATGGAAAATTCTTTAATGATTCACTAAATTGTTTCACAAGCAAGATTGGTGGAAGCCCAACAAATTATGATTTAATTTACAGAAGGAAGAACAACTACTAATTTGATTTATAGTTGGTTACTCGGTTTTAACTTATCCTTGATCATAACCAATTTATTCTCCTACTTTTCATTACAGCATTGAAAGGATCTTTCATCTTTATTTATGTGTAAAAATTCAGTATTTTAATGTTGTTGATGTGTTTCCTGAAATAAAAAAATAGTGTTTGATAAAAGTAAAGATCGTCTTAAAAATTTAACGGATATTTTAATTGTTACGAGTTGACTTGATAAGATCGAATTTAATTCTTTGTCAAATAACCAATGAAAGTTCTCACTTTAGGAGAAAACTCAATTCTTAGTCATCATCTAAAAATCTCTTTACATAAACATAAGGAATCTCTTATATAGTCACTCTATGAAAACTCTAAAAAAACTTAATTGAATTTCTATAAAATACGCCTTATATAGTCCAAACAATATTAGTTATTCGGCTTAACTAAATTAATAAAAATATAAATCCGTAATTAAATTAATATTTAACCAACATAAAGAATGTGTCTAAACTACATTAAATACTAATAATATTTTAAAAGAAAGTACGTAATATAAAATCAATGATACATTTTTTAATCCATACAAATTTGGACTGATTGTCTTCAAAATTTAACAAACTCTATTTGACCTCAAAGTTGTAAAGCAAACTCAATAAAATTTATTTGGCCTACTTCATCCTGCTACTAATCATTGGACCCTATCCATTGCAAAGGACTTTGGGCACAGTTTGAAATAGGTTTAGCAGTACCTTAATCTCCATCAGTTGTTCACTTGCATACTTTGTCAGGTTGTGACTTGCTTATATCTTTTTTCAATTTGATCATGATTTTTTCTTGGATGGTTCCATTACCGAATCAGTTAAGCTTTGCTGTTTCAAATCAAATTATGACATGAAGAATAAGATGAAATGTATGATGCTGAATTCAGTCATGTTGCTGCTTTTAGGAGCAAATTAATTTTTAAATTAATCTTTTGTGTGCTGATAATTTAGGGTCTTTTAAGTTTGCATGCTGCCCAAATGACTTCGCAGACTCTTGTTTCAGAGATTGGGAATAGTTCTTATATTTGTTATACCATGGAATACTTAAGGATGTATATTTACTTATCTGAAATGGTTTCAGGAGGCCAAGAAGAAGTTATCTGCAAGAATGAACCTTCTGGATAGAAGTTTTGATGAAGCCGACCTTACTGAAAATACAAAGGAGGAGGGGAGTAAAACGTTTAGGATTTATGGTTTTGGCATTCTAGGTTATTAATAAGATAATATCTTTTATTTTAGATCTCTGTAATACAAATACACAACCGCCAACAGATACACTGCGGATATATCAAGTCTGTTTGTGTTGCAGTCCATGTTCTGGTAACTGAATTGATAGTATTTAGCTACTTTTTTTTTTCAATTTTTTGGCGGATGTGCAACTTATGTCTCTTCTCTTAATTCTTAGGATTCAAAAATCAAAGAAATAGAAGGGAAACAATTATAAGTATAACTTACTGTATTTTATCTAATTAAACTTTCCTGTTTTTATCAAGGCAGAGGATGTTGTTTATACCGATGATTCAACTATTGTTTCTATCTTCTTAGGAGTCCACTACTGAAGGAGTAAATAAGTTGTGCCAGTTTGCTTTGAGCTTGGAAAATAGCAGAACCACAGAATGTATTAGGCATGACCTGAACCTTCTTTATGAGTGGATTCTGTCTGACCAGATTGGCTTCAAAGTTTGAAGTTCAGATATGCTTTTGATTATTTCCTTTTCATTTCTTTGCAGTATTAATGATATTAATTTTAATTATGTAGGCATCTCCTCCCTGTTCTTCCAGGCAAGCCCTTGAGCTACTACCTGTTACCACCTCTTCCAGTTTTTTTTTTCAGATTTACATATCAGTGCAATTATCTGTCTTTATAAAAAGCCTATTATAAATTTTTAAGATTTTAAGAATGTTTAATAATAAATTTTGTTTACCTTAAACTTATTTCATTGGCCAAATAGACATTGTGTTTATGAAGTTGAAGAATGCATGTAGAGACATTAAGTTTGGCTTTTATATTTTAGCCTATTATTTTTTTCCCCTTTGAAATTTCTTCCTTTAATGTAGATTCTGTTTACATCTGAATTATACAGGCTACACCATCAGGTTCTTCTAGGCCAACTCCTGAGCCGCCATCTGTTACAGCCTTGTCAAGGGTAACTTCCATCATCATCCCAGTTCCAAGACATTAAATATGATGCACTACAGTTATCTAGAGATAGCAATTTATACCTGCGGCTGCGCCAGTCTGTAATTTTTATATTCCGAGTCAAATCTGTCTTAATTGTTTTATGTGATGGGAGATGCTATGGGTTCTAGATCAAGAATTAGACAATCACATATCCAGACCAAACCATGTCTCCACTTCCCCAGAATCTAGAAGATGAAAAGAATAGTTTTACAGAAAACGATAAAAAATGAAAAGTATTCTCATTGCATTAACCAAGATAGAGAGTACAATAAGTTATATATAGTGAACGTCATGCATGTGACTCACATACAGTGAGATAACGGATGTGACTCACGTGGTCCATACCTCACGTTAGCTGGCATAACAAGAAGAACGTGAAAATAGAAAATATAGAAAATGTGCTATATTCTAATACTCCCCCTCAAGATGGAGAGTACAAATTGTGGATTCCCATCTTGCTTAAAAGAAGATGAAACTGTGTAGGATGTAATGCCTTGGTAAAGGAATCTGCCAGCTGATTATGTGTTGCAATATGCATAGTCTTAATGGTGCCTGCCTGTATTTTCTCACGTACAAAATGACAATCTATCTCTATATGTTTCGTTCTCTCATGATAAACTGGATTTGCTGCAATGTGCAACGCTGCTTCATTATCACAGTAAAGCAAAGCTGGTCCCGTATGATTGACATGAAGCTCTCTAAGAAGATTGAGTAACCAGACGATTTCACAAGTAGCATTGGCCATAGAACGATATTCTGCTTCTGTTGAAGAACGAGCAACTACTTGTTGCTTCTTAGATCGCCAAGAGATAAGGGACGACCCAAGAAACACACAAAAGCCACTGAGAGATCGACGTGTATTAGGACATGTGCCCCAATCAGCATCAGCAAAGGCCTTGAGTTGAATGTCTAACTTAGATGGAAAGAAAAGGCCCTGTCCTAGAGCTTTCTTAACATATTGAAGGATTCGGTTGGCTGCCTGAAGATGTGATGTTCGTGGAGCAGCCAAGTATTGGCTGAGACGATTGACTGAATAGCTGAGATCAGGTCTTGTAATTGTAAGATAGATTAGCTTTCCAATTAGGCGCCTGTAAATAGTTGGATCAGAAAGAAGCTCTCCATCAGTAGAAGATAGTTTAAGGTTTGGCTCCATAAGAACAGAGACAGGTTTACACCCCAAATATCCTGTTTCAGAAAGCAACTCCAATGCATATTTACGTTGACAAATGGATATCCCAGCTTTCGTTCGTGCAACTTCAAGTCCCAACAAATATTTTAAATTGCCTAAATCCTTCATTTTAAATCATTTACCAAGCACTGATTTGAGAGTTTGTACAACAGTTTGATCTTTACTGGCAATGATAATGTCATCAACATATACCAATAATGCTATGAAAGAATGACCTGATCCTCTGATGAACAAAGAATGATCACAGGAGGACTGCTCAAAACCTTCTGAAAATAAGGCAGTGGAAAACTTTTGAAACCATTGCCTTGAAGCTTGTCGCAACCCGTATATGGATTTATGTAACCTGCAAACAGCATTAGTAGGTAGAGACTCCCCCTTGTGACAAGTGTATCCTGGAGGGAGGTTCATATATATTTCTTCGGTGAGGTCACCATGAAGAAATGCATTGGTAACATCTAGTTGTGTAAGGGACCAACCCGAAATAGCAGCCAAGGAAAGTAACAATTTAACGGTAACAAGCTTAGCCACAGGGGAAAAAGTGTCAATGAAGTCAATATCTTCTAGCTGGGTAAACCCTTTTGCCACGAGGCGTGCTTTATGGCGTTCCACAGTGCCATCAGCAAGGAATTTGGTCTTGTAGACCCATTTGCATCCCACCGGATGCTTGCCAGGAGGTAGTGAAACAATGGTCCAAGTGTTATTCTGCTCTAAGGCTGCCAACTCCACATTCATGGCATTACGCCATTCCTCATGTTTAATGGCTTGGGAAAAAGATGTGGGTTCGGGTTGAGATGAAATGGACAAAATATAGTCACGGAATGGATGGGAAAGTCTGTTGTAATTGAGAACAGATGATAAGGGATAAATGGATGAAGAAGAAAAAATAGATTGTGAATTTGGTGCAGGTTGAGCAGCAAGATAACAGTGATATTCTGACAGATAGGAGGGTGGTTTGGTGATACGATGAGGACGGGAAGAGATAGAAGGGAGAGGGGAATTCAAAGATGAGATGGGTAATGAATTGTCATTAATAGGTGTTTCAGAAGAACTAGGAAGAATAGGAGGAAGAGAAAGGGGAATAGGAAGGACTTGGTCATGAAAAAAATCTTGGAGAACCGAGGGAGTTTGAGAATCAGCAAAGGGAAAGATGGTTTCATGAAACTGGACATTTCGGGAAATGTATGTGACATTGCTTTCTAAGTCAAGAAGTTTGTAGCCTTTGTAACCAAAAGGATAACCAAGAAATACTGCACTTCGAGCACGAGGAGCAAATTTGGTGCGATGATTACGAAGAGTAGAACCATAACAGAGGCATCCAAAGGTGCGTAAATGTGCATAAGCAGGCTTTTTATGATTGAGCAACTCAAAAGGGGTCTTATTGGACAATAAGGGAGAAGGCGTGCGATTAATTAAGTAAACTGCTGTGAGAATACAATCACCCCAATAACAAAGAGGAATACATGATTGAAAAAGAAGAGCACGAGCAATATTAAGAATATGTTGATGTTTTCGTTCAACAACGGAATTTTGCTCTGGTGTCTCAACGCAAGAATGATAGGAGATGATGCCTTTGGAACGAAAAAAGTCAGTGAAAGTCAATTCAGGTGCGTTATCAGAACGTATGGATTTAATGGATGTACCATATTGAGTTTGGATGAGAGTGTAAAAGTCTGGTAAGATTTGAAGAACATCAGACTTTGCACGCAAGAGATAGACCCAAGTGGCTCTAGTACAATCATCAACAATAGTAAGAAAAAATTTGTGTCCAGTAGTGGTAGCAAAATTGAAAGGTCCCCATGTATCAATGTGAATTAAGTCAAAAGGTTTGGGTGATAGCTTATTATGTGAGGGAAATGGAAGACGTTTTTGCCTAGCCATATGACAAATACGACAGTGAGATGATAAGTGAGAAAATGAACGTGGGAGACTTAATTCATTATTGAGAATGGAAAGTTTTACATTAGACGGATGTCCAAGGCGAAAATGCCAGATATCACACTGTGACATTACAGAAGAAGAAACTAAAGAATTACACAGTGAGTCTCCTAGATCTAGTAAGTATAAATTGCCGTGTCTTCTACCCTTCCCAATCGTCAAGCCCTGCGTAAGGTCCTGAATAACACAGAGAGTAGATGAGAAATCAACATGACATGAAAAACTGGAAGTAAGAGCACTTATGCTGAGAAGATTGAAGGAAAACGAAGGAGCAAATAAGACATTGTGTAAAATTAAGGATTCAGATAAATGAACTGTTCCAGTATGAGTAATAGCAACGACTTGACCAGTAGGAAGAGTGATGTTGGTGTTATGAGTAAAGAGAGATAAAGAACAGCAGACATGGTGTGTAGCACCTGTGTCAATGATCCATGTGTGTGAAGGAATAGATGAATGTAAAATGGAAAAAATGGAAAGGATATTACCAGTAATATGATTAGCAGCAGGATCTGGAGTAGTAGAAGAATCAGAAGCAGGGGAATTATGAATAGGAAGCTGTGAGCTCAGGTAAGCAATAAGTTGCTGGACTTGATCTGGAGACAGTTGTTGTGACGAAGGAGAGTGGGCCATAGCTGTTGCAGCTGCAGGAGTAGAGGTGGATTGATGTGGAGTTGTATGGATCTGTGATTTAGGCTTATATCCAGGTGGATAACCGTGGAGTTTGTAGCATTTGTCGATAGTATGACCGGTGAGACCACAATGGGAACAGATTGGCCGTTCACGGCGAGGACGAAACTGTGATGCAGCAGCTGCTGCCAAGGATGTATCTGGAGTTGGAAGAAGAGCTGGCTGAGAGGAGGCAACACTAAAGGCCAAGGAATCAGCTGGAACAATATTAGGGCTGATTGATCGTTGTCTCTCTTCCTGAACAACCAAATTAAACACCTTACCAACATTGACAAAGAGGAACCGGTTGAAAATTCTTAAGCTCATCCCAGAGAATTTTTAATCGAGTAAAATAAGTATTGACATCAAGAGATCCTTGTGATAAACCTTGAAGCTGCTGCTTAAGCTGAAATATTCGTGGAGCGTTACTTTGACGAAAACGTTCACGTAGATCTGTCCAGACGGCATGAGCACTGTCGAGGTAAAGAAGGCTATCGGCAATCTCTTTAGAAACAGCGTTAAGAAGCCAAGAGGTAACCATGCTATTACAACGTGACCATATTCTAGTTAAGGGATCATCAGAAGGAGGTTGCTGAATTGTACCATCAACGAAGCCGAGTTTGTTCTTGGCATTGAGGGCCATAAGGATTGCACGACTCCAGGTATTGTAATTCGAACCTGTGAGAATATGAGAGACAAGAGTTAGACCTGGATGATCACCATTGTAAAGATAAAACGGACTGTGAATATTATCAATCGGAGAAGGATCTGGAGTGGTCTGCGTAATAGGAGAGGTGGTAGGTGTGAGAGGTTGGAAACGATTTGCATTGGTATTTTGGCCTCCACGAGCCATGAGTCAGAAAAAGAATAGCAGCAGAAGGTTACTGCTCTGATACCATTTTACAGAAAACGATAAAAAATGAAAAGTATTCTCATTGCATTAACCAAGATAGAGAGTACAATCAGTTATATATAGTGAACGACATGCATGTGACTCACGTACAGTGAGATAACGGATGTGACTCACGTGGTTCATACCTCACGTTAACTGGCATAACAAGAAGAACGTGAAAATAGAAAATATAGAAAATGTGCTATATTCTAATAAATAGTTTCCCCCATTTGTTTTATATTTATTCTCTGGGATATCGTGACTTGCCCAGTAATATCAATACTATGCATTTTGTGATCATTACTGGTTAGAGCATTGTATGCTCAACCCTCTTTAACTTTTATATTATCCTTTTCATATCTATTTCTCAAACCAGCTTCAGTTGGTGAATTTGGGGCCTATTCAGCGTGATCACCATCAACCGGACATATTGCACTTCTCTGCCTTTATTGCATCATGAAATTAGATTAATAATCTAACAATTTATAAGAAAATTAAATTATATAGTTCTCGTGTTTGGACACTAGACTATCTGTTAGAATCTGCAGTATGAGTCTGTTCCATTCGTTATGCTTTGTTTTTAAGTGAAAGTTCTTGCTGCAGCTTGCTATTGTTTGTTGATTATTAGTTCTTTTTTCCCCTAATGAAAAAAATTACTTTTAAACATACTGGGTCTTTGCCTCCAACTCTGTCAACTGATGCACCATCTCCCTTGTATTCTGCTGGACCTTGCAGGTTTGTGAACCTTCTGATTTGCTAGATTGAGATAATATACTGAAGAGCTCTGGAGAGGGAATAGTTAATTTTTCCATATGACATATCCCTCTAGTTATGTTTTGCTTTTCTTGACTATCAAAGGATTAATAGTGTATAATTTTGTAGTTGACAGGGTTATTCCTGTTCATTATTGTTAAAAAAATTTCTTAATGAATTTCCAAACCCATCTGTTGCCCCCTTTTGCAAGAAAAATGTTTTTCTCTTTCCTAACTTTTGGTTTGAACTCAAGTGTCTTTCTCGGACTGATTTCAATTTCAATTTTTATTTCCTTACCTTTTTTCTTGTTATATTCGGCTGCCCTTTTAGATTGCTGCCTCAATGTTACACAATGGACATCGTACATCTCTTCTTTTCCTTTCTGTTGTTTCTTGGCCGTGTCTTTGCATATGTGCATCTGCTTTCAGGAGAGCAATAGGATTTCAGAGGTGATGAATTTCTCTAGTGGTCATGTGGATTCTAGTAAGAATCCTCATACAGAAGACAAAACCAATGGTTCTAGTTCTGGCTTTTTTGGGCAGAGGCTTTCAGGCATTTATGCTCCATTTCTGATGAAAACTAGCAGTCCAACATATGCTGTAGGACAATATACTAGTTCAAGTAGTTGATATATATATATAGAGAGAGAGAGAGACACACACACACACCCACACCCCAGTATAGTATCCATCACTGAGTTATAATTTTTGCCCAAGCACGTCTGAATAGGAATGACAGGGCAGTGAATTTTGTAGAAAAGCTGTCTGTTTTACAGTTTTTATAGGATTAACTGAAGTCACTAGATTGTCGTATCCAGGTAAAAAAAGGGGGGGGGGGGTAAATTATAGTTCCCTTTTTAATATATAGTTTGGATCAATATCAGTTTGTGTTTATATTATTTAAAGTGTATCATTGTTTTTAATTTATTATATAATCACTCAATTATTGAGTAAATTACTCTCTTTTTTTATTGATACATTTATTAGATTGTCTTTTATTTTATTTTAAAAATATAGACGAGACAATTTAATTTATTTTTATTATAAAAATATCCTTTTAATATAAAAAATTATTACAATTTAATTCAAATATCTACAAATTTTTTTATAAAAAAATAAATAAGAAAATAAAATAACACTTCCGCAATTTTTTTATAATTAACTATTTTTTAATACTAATTATTTTTTCTCAAAATAATTATAAAATAATTTGAACCATTGGTTTAAAAATTTAGTTGAAAATTTAAAAAAAAATGAGAGAATTATCTTTTTATTTATTTTTTATCTTATTCTTTTTTATGAAAAGTGTTTAAAATATTTAGGTTGAATTGTACAATTTAATTCAAATATCTACAATTATTGTAGTATAATTTTTTTTTAATTTTTAAGAAAAATTTGTGTATATTTTTATAATAGATAAAATAATTGTATAATAAAAAAATTAATCAAAGGAAAAAAAGTAATTTATTCTTACTTTTTAAAAGAGGGTTATATTTTTTTTAAATAAAACAAAAAGCAGTGTGATGCAAATATTAATTAAAAAAATGAGAGTAAAATATTTTTATTTTTTAAAAAAATTTATATTTATTTTTATAATAAAAAAACCGTATAATAAGAGTATTAATTCAAAGAAAAATATATTTTACTCTTAATTATTTTATGAAATATGTTTCACCTATACTTAAAATAATTTTAAAATTATTATTAAGTCAATATATAAAAATTAAAGTGTTTATAAATTATCAATGAAATAAATTATTAATTAAAAAATTATTTATTATTTTATTATTTATACGATTATTTTTATTGAAATTTATATAAAAATATTACGTGGTAGTTAAATTACTGTATAAAAGAATTAAAAAAATTAAATGAGACGATAAAATGATTATAAGTCAAATAAGGGAAGGCGAGGCTATATTTTACCCAGCAAAATGGCACCCATAAGAAAACGTTAAAATTGCCAGTTTAGAAAACTTAATTGAACAAATTTCTAATATCTCTATTATTAGAAAAAAAAATTATGGGAGTATCTTTATTTTCTACAAGTTTTAAAATGATGTTATTAACGAGGTCAGTACTCCTAAAAAATACAGACAATAATTTGTCCAAATCAATTTATATAACAAATTATTTTTTAATATTATTAACCAATTCTTTAATTGATTGTGATTAAATTGTAAATATACCAAAACTCTTGTTTTTTTATTTTTAGTTTCTCCCGCCAAAAAAGAGAGTCTAGCATCAACGTTCCCGCCATTTTATGCCGCCCGCCCCTAAGTTGGTGCCGCTGCGCTTAGGAACTGGGAAGCAGCTCAAAGACTCTCCGGCTTCCAGGGTGTTGTTGGCTTCGCGGTATAACAGAAACGATGGAAATTGTTCGATCTCAGAGCCACAGGAAATTCTCCCCTGACGATGTTCTTCACATCCTTCCACTCTATCGTTCTGCTCCACCACTAGAAGTCAGGCTCGAGGATTTCGAGTTATACGCCTTGGATCGTCTCCGAGGTGACTTTTCTTCGTCTAGCTTTACGTTGTTTCTTTTATTTTATTTTTTCTTTTCTTTGAGTTCCAATATATATGCTCCTACGCATCTTTTTTGTTGGAATGCTGGCGATTTTTGTGTCTAGGGTTTTGCAATTTAATAGCATAGGTTATCGACTATGCTTTCAACTTTATCTAGGTACTGAAAATATTGTTTTCATCACTGAATGTCAGAAATGAAAAATTAAAGAGAAGAAAAAACAAACCTATTAGTAGGCTTACGGTAATTTGAGTAGTGTTGAAGTGGAAAAAGTGCTTTAGCCTAATTCTAGTATGTGGCTATGTGCTGTTAAAATTTGCAATCGATTTAGTTTGTTGATGTCTACATGCTTATTCAAATTAAAAGAATATCCTGAACTAGCATTAAACTTGCCTCCATTTCGCCAATATGTTTCTTCGGATTGTTTTGTAGCAGACGCAGGTTATCATTAGTACTTAATAAGAGTTTAAAACAAGAAATTAAAGTGTTACAATGCATTTACTGGAAGTTGTGTGGTTGATGGCTATTATTGCGTATTGCAGTTCTCAAGGGGATTTCTGATGGTTTATCTCGAGGAAAGAAACTAGAAGAAATGGAAAAATTGGTAAAATCTCACATTTATTACTTGATTATTAAATTTGTTTTACAGATCATTACTATGGAATCAACTTTGTACAGGTAACCGATCTATGGAAAGCAAATATGAGATATCAACAGGCATCTGAGATTGTAAACAAGGATATTATATCTCATTTTGTTCTACGTCTTGTGTATTGCAGAACGTAAGCTCTCACTCTCTCATAAGTATTCCTTTTTTATTGTTATTGCATGTCATTTACATGTTCCTCACTTTTCTGTGATCCTAGGCAGGCATACTATGCAATTGTTTCATTAGTAAGACCGTATTGATATGAATGGGTTATTGTCAGTAATTGAAATATATTGTTAATGACAAGGGACCAAAGATTATTAACACTCTTTGTATATGGTGGAATTGGATGCAATTTAATACTCATTCACACCATTCATCTTTCACATTTTAAATACTTCTGTCAGCCCTGGATGGCACAATTGACACAGAAAGGAAGAACAAATGCATAATTAACGCCATCCCAGGTGTAAAACAACTAACTGGTGCAAGTGAAACCTTTTAAATTTGAATAATTACTAAAAATGTAATTATATTTAGTTAAAAGTTCCTACATTGTTCCTTATATACTAATATATTCACTTTTATATCTAGTGAGGACTTGAGAAAATGGTTCCTATCTATGGAAACGGCACTATTTCGGCACCGTTTTCGTCTTGAAAGTGCTGAAGCTCAGGTATAATCTTCTTATATAACATAGAATTTGTATTTCAAGTCAGATACTAATTTGTCATATACTTTGCTTCTGAGTTCACAGAGGGCACTCATGGCAGAATTTGACCTTCCTTACAGGGCTGTTAGCAATGTGGAATTTGAGGTAATTACATGTCATTTGTTTTATCAGCTGGCACTTTTATGAGCTTTGTGTGTATTATTAGAGTAGCAAATGAAGGGGATTTATGTAGTTATCTCAATTTTTTGTTCTGATGCAAAAATACCTCTTAGAACCTATGATGACATGAAGTTTTTGATTTAGAGTATAAAGAACAAATTGGGACAGGTTGCACGATCCATTGGTCAGCCTTTACCCACTGGTAGGTGCATATTGCTTTCTTCTTTCATCAACCATTTACTTTCTTGGTATTAATTTTTGTTCCTATTTTTGGAAAAAAATGGTTTGCACCATGTTGAAGGCAGACAGTATAACTATATAAGGCTAGTAACCATTTGTTGCTACCTAAGGCCTGGATTTTCTTTTGACTTTTGGAAATTTTAATATGTGGATCCACTTCAGAGCTGGGAGTTGCATGAACTGATTACTGCAAAGATTTCTTGGTAATTCTTCTAATGGGATATATGTCCTGCTATTCTCTATGTAAAAGAGAAGTATTAAATTCTTGAAGTTATGGTTAATTTTTCTTCTTGAAGTACATACTTTAATGCAATTTTTCTATTATTATTATAACATCTAAATCTAATGTGCCTATGTTTTCCTTTACTTCTCCTTATTTGCAGCTGATGCTATCTTCTACAAGGTACGTGATATCTTTATTGTTTATTATTTGTGTCTTAGAAATGAATGGATCTTATGCTTCAACTAATATAAGAGCTTTGTGGTTGCAAAATCTAATCTTACCTAAATTGGGCCAACATTATCACTATTCTCCCAGAATATCAACTCAATGAATTATTCTATGTTTTTTCTTGTGTTTTGTGGAGGATAGTTGTTTAATAAAGATATTGGATCCTACAGATGCCTCCCTGGTATGGAGGAGTTTGTAATTCAAACTCTCCCCTGCCCCTCACCCATTTGTAGCAGTGATGGAGACCTAGATCCCCATCTAAAATTCACTCTAGTACTTCAAGGGACTAGATCTCTCCCATCGTCCAATTCCCACAAGTTTTTTGCCCATCTCTACCCTTTGCCCTTAACCCTTATTTATAACAAAATCCCAAACAACTCCCCGTATCACAACTTGCCATGTATCCCTTGTTGCCCAAATCCCTTAAAAAGACCCATATTCCACTAATAACTATAGGGGTTCATCAATATCCTGCCCTTGAAGTTTCACCTTGCCCTCAAGGTGAGTGGTCAACATTGGAACTTGTTTTTTCCCTGTTTGAATTTGGTTTTCCTTCCTTTCTCTTTGTCCTTCATCCTCATTGCCTTTATCATCCAATTGAACTGCAAATTCCTAGCCTAGTCCATTGTCGACATTTAGCCCTTCAAGATTTCGCACATCTTCAACCCCTTATTATCAACTTTATTTGGATTACTCCATGTTTCGTGTTAGTCCCTTGTTCAATCTTGGTTCTCGGGCCTTTTCTAGAACTTGTTCTACTCCTTAACCTTGTGGGCACACCCCATCAGTTGCTTAAGATTAGCAACTCTGTCCAAAAGGATCTCTTCTCGACTTTCCTTCTTCAAGCCCTTCTTAAATGCCTCCATTAATACCTCCTTGTTGGCATTCTTCAACGGAGCAATCAATAGCTCGAATTACTCATGATATTTGTCATAGATCCATCTTGCTTCGACGCCTATAGCCTACCTTCCTCCCTTTATGGGTGCTGCAGACCAATCAACATCTCCCTTACTTTAAGTAAGTATTCTTTTATTATGCTCATCTCTCCCTTCATCTTGCAACCCGTCTCTCCAAGTTTTCAAGTCTTCCCTCTATTCTTGCATAAGCCAGGCCTAGATTTTTGCTCTGATACCAATTGATGTAGACTTAGACCTCCGTCTAAAATTTACTCTAGCAATTCAAGGGGCTAGATCCCTCCCATCACCTAATTCTGACAAGTTTTGGCCCATCTTTACCATTTTCCCTTAACCCTTTTTTATAACAAAATCTCCAATAACTTCCCCTATTACAACTTGTCATGTGTTGTTTGGGCAAACCCTTTAAACAGACCCATATTTCACTAATAATTGTAGGGGTCCATCAAGCAGTTAACTAGTAGAACAGAAAAAATAAATAGTGCGGATATACCAAGAAACAATCTGTATTCAAATATTTTTTGTCATATTAGTGGATGTAGGATTGAATGACTTTAGGGGCATAATACTTAGAAGTATGGACACAGACATTGTGACACGACAAAATTTAAAGTGTTCATATGTAATTTGAAGTGTTTGATGTGAGTGTGTGACACATTTTGAAAATGGACATTGCTTTTTTTTTTTTCAAGTGTTCATCCTTCAAAGAGATTCTCTCTAGCAAAGTGCATGGAGTGGAATGTGACCTGTCTAAAAAGTAGTTTTCATTCTTTTTACTTCACATGTCACTTCATTTGTTGGCTGACTGCAGTTCCACCTCTCTTGTTTCATTTGTATATTTTGTTTTACATCCCCATGTAGGTACCATTTGAAGAAGTTCCAGAGCTTGTGGCTGGTCGAAAAGTGTTTATAAATCAAGGTTATGCTTATGTTGCAATGAATCAGGTTGACTATTGTAATTGCTGGCTATTCTTTTTTTTCTTCCCTAATTGCTGTCTCTTCATCCTTGCTTTAAACCTGTGGTATAATGGCTATAGTAAATCTTTGTATTTTTCTTCTGCTTCCTTCGTAGGTTGTTTCATTGGTGGCCACTCTATTCCGCAGTCAGCTATCAAGGGCACTTATCCTTACAAACAGGTTCATTGGCCAGCATTTTCACTGTATTGTTAGTGATTCTTTGACCTTTTCTTCCCTATGTACAACTGGGTCATTTGTGCAATCTGAGAGTATATGTAGAGCAATATGATTAGTAAAAAGAACACAGCTTTGCTAACAGCTATATTATTATTATTAATATTTAAATTCTGGTTAGCATTTTAACTATCAATTAACAGCAATTGTAGCAATATGCACTTAGAACAACTATAGGAGTGTAAATATAATAAGGCTATTGTCTTTATCTCCTGCAGACAGCTATTAATCACGTAGTCATAATCATTATTGAAGCTGTCAACCAGTGTCCTGTGTCATGAATTCCACTTCAATGCTGTCTTCCATAATTTGTTTTCTTAGGTGTGACATGGTAATGGTAATGACCATTGAATAGCATAAATCATGATAGTGGTCTTTTGACTCTGAAGTTTATTAATTACACAGTATTTTAGGCTTTTTTTTATTGTATATTGCTGGAAATAGTAAAGCTTCTCCTAAACTTTTCTCCCTTTTGCCAAATTTTCATATCTTATCTTTCAAATTTTTGCCAATCAACATTGCCAAATTAGTAGAAGAATTGACATGATTTCTGCCTTTCCTGGCTGGTAAATTGTCAACTTAATCCTACCTGTTTGGAAAGGTGTTACTATAGATCAATAAATGTTCTCATCTGTATTCTCAGAATTTCTTTTAAATGGAATTTTTGGATTTAAAATTCTTAGAGTTGAAATTACTTTTTGCAGAAAATGGACATCTACAATTAGAGAACAAGAGAAAGATAGGTTGACTCCTGTAAGTCTGGTTCCGCAATTTTAGGTGTAAAGATTCTTTTTTTACATGTTGAAGTTGACAAATTTTCTATGTATAGATTGTGGAGGCCCTGTGCTCAAGTTATCTGGGTCCTGACTATTCCCAGGTAATTCATGTAATATATCCGTCTGTCTATCACTATTGGGGTGATGTTAGATTGACATTGGTCACTTTGGTTGAGCATCTCTGCAGCCAAGAGAATATGCTGAGATAGCACTAAAGGACATTAATCAAGTTGCTAAGAGCTCATTTCCTTTGTGCATGCGTCACCTATTTGAAAAGGTTAGAATTGGTCACAAAATATGCTCCACTTGTGTTTCTTACCTCTTGACATGTCCATTATTTATTTTTTCTTTATTTTTTTTTGTTCAGTCATGAATTTTTTTGGGTCTCCTTCCAACTGATTATATACTAATTTAATGCAGCTGAGAGAGGATCACCATTTAAAGCATGGAGGGAGGATGCAACTAGGTCTCTTTCTCAAGGTTGCATTTGGCTACCTATCTGAGTATAAACATATTTCTAGACACTTATAAGTATGGTAGGGTTTGGTTCATGAGGCATGACATTCCACATGCCGTTTCTTTATAGATGTTGGACTTAGCTTGTTTGGATCCACCATGCAGCCAATCTTTATTTCATTACTAGTTTTCTTTTTCTTCTCCCTCTGGGTGGGAGCAGGGAGGATGCTGTACTTTCTAGTTGTGTCAACAAAGAAGAGAGAGACTTAAAATAAAATGCAGCCCCTTGTTTTAAAATAAATGAAATTATTGCTTTTTTTGCACAAGAAAACGTTGAGTGTGAGAATTATGAATGTTGAGGTCTTCCACATTGACTGATGACATTTGGGTATGATGGTGCCTTTCTCCCTATTGAGGAACAAGGGTTGATGGACTGATCAGGGTTTATGAATATTGGTTCTTGTGTGTAATTCTGTCAGAAAAAAATTTAGATACACCTTTCTGAAAAATGAAATATCTTTTGGTTGAATTTTTGAGGTTAATGATGACAAAATTAATAAGATATTTTCTCTATCCATTTACTGCTCAGTTGCTTTTTACTCTTTTGTCCTTTCCTCTTCTGTCTTGATGTTTTTCCTTTTCTTTACAATATATGAAGGGTGCTGGCTTGAATCTGGAAGATGCACTTGCATTTTGGAGATATGAATTCTCTCAAAAGGTAATTATGGTGCTTGACAATTCTCTCTTAAAGAAACATCATTACAAATTCCTTCAGCTTTTTAAAGTGAAAAATAAAAAATTATATGTATTTTCAATTACATGAATGACAAACTAGAATGAAAGTCACAGTAGTTTTTGGTTTGGTTAATGTATATTATTTCACAATATGCATAAATCACTCTGGATTTGTCTGTCTTCCTATTCTATTTTTGCCATCTACCTCTCAATCTCTTGGTATATTGTCTTTGAATATATTTTTATAAATGCTGCATTATTTCTGTTAATTTACATTAATCAGATACTTAATCTATGTTGTAGGTTGGTCTAGAGAGGTTTGAGAAAGAATATGCATATAACATACGGCATAATTATGGAAAGGAAGGGAAGAGAACTGTAAGTTATTATTAACTTTTGTGTTGATTTTTAGGATTTAATAGACACACACACACACACACACACACACACATATATATATCTTGTATGAAGGTTGGATCCTCCACATTTGTGGTTGGACCAAAAAATCATTTCTTTTTAAAAGACAATAAATGTCAGGTCATTTAATTCAAGATTTAATTTTTTTTTTAAGAAAATGACCTAAATGCCCTTGCATTTATTGTCTTTTAAAGAGAGGTAGTTTCATTTTCCATCATAAAATGTGGAGGATGTTAACCTTAACACAAGAGTGAGGAGGTTAGCATTCCCCATATGTGTGTGTGTGTCTATTGCTGATGACTTTGGAGTTGTGTGATTTCCATTGTTTCACTTGAAAACTTAGTCTGTAAACATGCACTTCTTCCTGGTGCTTGTTTTGCATACATGGATACGATCAAGTTTTAATAAATGTTGCAGGATTATACATCTTATTCCTGTCAAAAGATTATTTCATCAACTCCTGGTGTTGGAGATCATCATGGGTGCCCCTATCGACATTTCAGGTTGCTCTACTTCTAATTTCTGATTTAGTATGAATAGTTTAGCTTTGTGAACCAGGTTTATTAAATGGATTTCTTTTTCATTTAGTAAACTGTTTTATTTGATTAGTGATTTGACAAATTTCAAAGTCTGGCTTTTAGTGTCACAAATCCTCTTTTCTCTGGGCCAAGGTCATTGATCTTGAAATACTATTATTTGTTTCTCTTGACTGAATTTTAATGACGACTTCTCCTGTGAAGAACATTTTCTAGTTTTATTATAAGCTATAAGCTTTAGCATGTAAACTTGCCTCGTATTTGATACCTTGAATCATTAAAGAAACCATGTCTATAATGAAAGATTGTTTTTTTTTTTGGGAGTCTGTTGCTACTAAGATATCATATGAAACTTTCAAATTTTTGTTTTTATGATATAATCCACAAGGAAATGCTCAAGTAATAATATAATTAATCTAATTGCAGTATGATTCAGAAATAATGTTTCATCTGATTTTTTTGTGCTATGAATGGAATGAATATTCTATTTGTAAAACTAATTGCGGAATTGAAGCCTGTTGTTATATAGCTTTGCTCTATCCATCCATGCCCTTGTTAAAACCTGTTTCAGCTGTCCCCTCCTGTTCTACATGATCAATTTATCACAAGAAATCCAAAATAATTTATTTTTTTAAAAAAAGAATGAGATAACATCTAATTTTATCCTAAAGTCTAAATTGAGGTAGTTTATAGTGCTGTTTAATCCCATTCTTTGCTCATCGTCTAGACACTTATGACTTGATATTTAATTGATTCCATTTGAATGTTAGTGAGGAGAATCTTAGAGCTGCTCTCAATAGAATGGGGGTGAACGGTCGGGCAATGGAAGATGTAATGGACAAAGTACAAAATAGACATTATCAGGTAGGTCACAGTATCATTGGCTGCTTATAATTTCAATTCTTGGTTCTAACCTTGGGATTTAATTTCTGACTAGACAAGTACTGTTTGTGCAGTTAGCTTGCACCTTGACATTTGAAGCTCTTCATGGCATGCCATGTGATGCAGGGATTAACCATCCAAATCAATACTTGGTGGACAGCCAAAAGATATTGCGGCTGAAGGTAGACTACAATACTTCAAATTATGGCTCAAACCAATATTTGTGAAAAACTTCTGTAATCACAATTACAAACTGTGGCTAGTTAAATGATGTTCAATCTACTGTGCTGCACAGGTCCACCTATATAGTTTGCTTACTGAGGGAATGATTTATGTACTGCACAGCCCTTACAATTCTTGGCTAGCTTAGGCATATTGTAGCACTCCTTGGTAGATTTACTGGTTGTATTTTGTGACAAAATTCAAATGGCTGGGAGAGGTCTTGGACCCATGTTATTCAGTTGACACAGGTCTGGGGGAGTGGAACACTGGCGTGCGTTTAGTCAGCCACACAATGCCATTCCTCTCCCAAGGATAACAGCGACTGAAGGGGAATATGTCAGCCATGTTTGGATTTAATTTGTTTTTTGCGTGGGAAGTTGGGTCATTCCATGATCAAAGAAACTATGTATCCAGTATCCTCCCTTGTCTATTATATTCAACTGTCAATTAACTTGGGTACAAGCAAGAACATGTGGGTCAGCCTGCTTGTGGCATTTATTATGATTTTTCTAACCTGACAACACTATGTTCTGCCTCTATGTCTAATATCCTTGATATTTACTCGTTTTTTATCTTGCACTCAGAAGGACTCTTCAGCATAAAAGAAATATGGTTATAGCTGGGGACTGATGTGCTGCTGCCCTTCTCAGGTTGTCTTCTGTGAGTTCTTTCTTCTTTTTCTGCAGAGAAATTGTATTTTTACCCATTTTTTGCAATTTATTTTATCATTCATTTAATATAAAATAATAAATAGTGTGTATAGATTTTTGTAATAAGATATTAATGTGAAAGAAAAAATAGAAGTAGCATGAAAACTATATACTTCTATGAAGAATATAATCTTTCAAGAGAAATTTTTTGTCATAAGATTTATCAATATTTACATTATGATATGATATTTTTATCATCTTTTAAAATGTCAAAGTCTACATAAAATTACTCATAAAGTTGTGCTATACAACTCAAACAATCATGCAGAAAAAAGAACAGAATCAAATGTGAAATTTGTTGGAGAAGAAAAGAGTGGTGAGAGTTGGGACTTGGGACCACTAACATGAGCAGTAATCCACATAATGCCACATTGGTTCCTGTCTTTTCATGCCATTCTTATTTAGACTGTATCTTTTCCTTGGTGTTCTCTATTTCCCAAGATTGCTTGTATGCTTATTTATGGTTGTGCTGGAAAAGCTGAAGAACTTATGCTAATTATTTTTGCAGTCAAAAATATGTTCTAGCATTTAGATAGATTCATTGGATACAACATTATTTATTTTACATTTATATCCAAATTGTATTATTTTCCATTTATAATTCAGTAATTCACGACTTCTTTATGAGATAAAAACTAAAAAGTAGCAAAGTTCATATCTCGATAAAATACTGAGGTGTTTATTTTTAATGACACTACTATTATAGTTATTTCAGATTCCTATTTTAAGATGGCATGGATTTGGTCCCAGATCCACAAATTTATATTTTCTAAGTAAATTATATTAGTAATCTCTGAAGTTTGGAAAATTTATTCCACTCTTCTTTTAGTTTTTTAAATTACATTGTCTTTCTTTATTCTAAATTTTAGTTGAATGTGTTTGAATACAATTTTAAGAATGTAAATTCATTTTTTAATTATTTAAAACTCTATCTCGTAAAATATATATATTGAAAAAAGATTGGAAGGCATTTTAGTGTATAAAGAATATAGCAAAAAAAGAATTTTATTGATACATGGATTTGAATTGTTAAACTTTAATTTTTTTTTTGTTTGTAAATTTCCTCATTCAATTACTACCTTAGACCAATATACCATGTTTTTTTTGGGATCTTATGCCAGCCTTCCATACATGTTGAAATTTAAAGACAAAGGAGGTCTTTATACAATATGAAACAAAAATATTTTGGGCTCAAGTTTTGTAAACCTTAAGAGATCTATTTAGTTACTCTTTTGAATTTCATGTAGCTGAACATCACTTAAACCTTAAGTGTTGTCTGTTTGATTTACTCTTTGAATTTCTTGAAGCTAAACTATACTTACATATCTACTAAATGCATACTAAGGTTACCCATTGTAATAGGGCCACAAACGCTTATATTCTTGATCTGGAAGTGGCTGGGCTTAACTTTTTTGGTTTCATTGTGCCCGGTCAGTAGCTAGTACCAAAAAAGAAAGAAACAACTTTATGTTTTAGGATTGAATGATTGAAAGACGTTTAAAAGGTCTAGTTCTTATATATGGAGAAAAGAAATAAAAATGATTTTCTTCGTAAATGATAACTTGTTTCTGTTCATTTAAGAGTACCTAATTTGTGACTTGTAATTTCTATAATTCCTATTAGCGTTCTTTTATAATTTCTTGCAGTGGACATTCTTCGGGGACGGGGTATTATAAGCATTATATCTTTTGTCAATTTTTTTGCTGTTTATTAATATTGTTCCATGGATGATACGTACCGTAATGGTACGTGAAGCATGTCTATGGCCAGCTGGAATACTACATTAGGGATAGTCAAATACAAAGCAGTGTTTCTGGAATTGAATGTTTTATAAAATCAATGATTATTTTTCCTTCAATTAGGTGTGCCACTGGAGCTTGAAGCCATTGATGTACACAAGCGGATGTAACATTATGTCCTAAGCTCGCAAAGCAGCTATATTATTGATTCCCTAAGGTTATCTACAATTGACCCTATTTTAGTGTCATTTCATAACCTGTTCAAGTTTGAGTTGTCTGTGAGCCATATGTTCTCTGCATCATTTTTAGCGATAAAAAAGATGTAGCAATTTCAATAGGTCACGTTTTCATCCAGTTTTTGTGATATTGGAAGTTCGGAACCACTGTATGGCATATGGAATGGATGCGATGTAAAAGAAACAGCGTAGATGGCATGTAACGTGGTAAGACTCACTTACGTTTGTCACATGACTGATAATATAAAGGCAATGAAATTTCTTGATTCATAAAAATTCCTTTGTTTTTCAACAAATTTTCTTAACCTCGAAGAATTCCCAAAAAGAATGTTCAGTGTGATCTCTCAAAAGTACGTAAGGAAGATGATGAGCTTCACCAACTTGTGTGGCTAATCAGCCACTTCTACAATAATATATAATTAGGATATCTAACATGATTATGTTCTTTGTCTGTTTCATCTCCTATGTGATGGGCATTTATTTGTGGAAAGTTTTTTTCTTCGAGGGTATCTAAGACTGTTTGGCCTAATTTTTTTTTTAAAAGTTATTTATTTTTTAAGAGTTTTTATTTTATTTTATATTTTTATCATGCTTGATAAAGATTCAAAACTGCTTTTAAATATTAACAGAATTATTTTTCAATTGAAACAAAAAAAATTAAGAATTTGAAATCTCCTTTGAAGTTAGAGTAGAAGTAAAAAATTAATTTTTAACTATCTAATTTGATCTTTTCAAATAACCTTACCTAAGTTTATAACGTTTTATTAACTAAGTACTTTAATATTTCAAATTAAAATATTTTATTATAAAAAGTTATTGTTTTGATTGATAAAAAAGATATTATAATTAATTGTTTTTTTTTTATATTTTCTAAATTATAAATTTATTTTGAGTATAAAAAAGTTTATATGTATATTGTGATTTAATTTTTTAATTATATAAAAAATTAAAAATTAAAATAAATTTAATATTTAAAATTATTTTTATTTAAATATAGTATTGATTATAAAATTATTTTTAAATATGTTCTTTTTAATAATTTAATAGTAAAAAGTACTTTTTAAAGAACACTTGAGAGATAATTTGATTAAACACTATTTCTTGATTTTTGTGTTACAATACTCTTTATTTGAAATTTCATTTAAAAAATAATTTAAAAAAAATTAAGAGCATAATTGTATAAGCATTAAGCCTGAAGCGCTTCGTTAAGTCTGGGAATTGGTGAAGGAAGGAGTGCAATGGAATGTGGGGCTTCGTTAAGTTTGGGAATTGGTGAAGGAAGGAGTGCAATGGAATGTGGGACACAGTCGGGAGGTTAACTTCTGGCTGGATGATTGGATTTCAGGCTATAGGAGGCTAGCTAGGGAGAATGGAATCGACTTATCAGAAGACATTGTCAATTGTAAAGTTGCAAATATGGTCAGCGAAATAGGAAAATGGAGATGGGATAGAATTATCTCGTTCACTCACCCGGATACGAGACTATTTTTGGAGGCTTGCATTACACCCAGAATGGAGAGTGGTAAAGACTACATCAGATGGAAATACAACAATAATGGGAAATTCATAGTCAAATCCGCGTACAAGACAAAGAATCCCGAAAATTATTTGTAGAAGCAGAGCGTATGGGATAAGATATGGAAATGGCTCGGGCACAAAAGATTAAGATGTTTATGTGGCTGGCTGGAAGGGAGAGCCTTATGACGAATGGGCTAAGGACTACCCGACATATAGACCAGGATGGAATGTGTAAGACCTGTGGAAAAAAATAAGAAAGCACAATCCACTGTATCAGGGATTGTGAACAAGTTAAGAACTTATGGTTAAGACTAGTGGAACCGAGCAAGTGGGAGGACTTCTTCAGAGGGAATACACAGAGTTGGATTGAACATAACCTTTTGAAGAATTGGGGAAGAAGAGAGATCAATTTCAAGGACCCGAAAGTTCTTTTCGGGATCACCATGTGAAGCATCTGGACCCGAAGGTGTGAGAGGGTGTTTCAATCGAAAAATGCCAACCTAGGGGATCTTTATTTCATTTGCGTGGCAAGAGCCAGGGAATGCAAGGATGGGATGAAGGCTTATTCGAGAGTCTAGGAAAATACCCCATAGAACAGAGAGGGGGCCTGGTCTCTGCCGAGAAGGGGATGGATGAAGTTCAATGTAGATGGGTTGGTGAATAAGTTCAATCGTGCATCGTGCGGGAGGGTACTCAGGGATGAATCAGGAAGGTGGATCAAAGGATTTACGAGGAACCTGGGTATTTGTGACATTGACAAAGCTGAGGTTTGGGTGATCCTGACAACTTTGGAGCTGGCGTGGAAGTGGAAGATAAAAAAAATGGTGATCGAGACAGATTCGGTGAGGGCAGAGGAGCTCTGCAGGAAGGGATGTGGAAGAGTTCATTCGTGTGCTGGGTTGGTGGCTTAGATTAGGGATTACCTTTAGCGGGATTGGGAAGTGGAAGTGGCACAAGTTGCAAGGGAGATGAACACAGCCGCTGATTGGGTGGCTCAAGAAGCTCAGGTGCATTCATTAGGCGTAGATATTCTAGAGAGATCTCCAGAAGGATTGCGTCCTCAATTGAACGAGGACCTGTGGGGTGGGCCGCTAGGCAGACCCGGTTATTAGCTCTTTTGTTGTAGCAAAAGAAAAAAAAAAAAAAAGAAGCGCTTCGTAGCTTCTCTGCCAAAGCATGGTGTCTTTTGTATCCTCCTGTCACCTTAATGCCCCCACTTGGGTCATAGGCTTGCGCTACCAAGCCCGGCATGACCATGTTCAATGTGTGGGCATACGTTGCTGCAATATATTCAAATTAGGTCTTCTAATTATGGCAACCCACAAGGAAAAAAAAAAGAAGTGGTGAATTTACAGTCAAGATATACAGACACTTTTCACTTTCTGCTTTTGCTCATGTGGGGAGGTTGAAACTTTTAGGGGATGGTGGCTTAACCGAGCTACCCTTCTTAAATACGTTGCTGCAATATAAGGTCCTTTTGTTGATTTGAAATTTGGACCACAATGATTTTCTAATTCATATTATGCATTCCTTTTCATCCCCACTCAGGCTGCTGGTAAAACAAGGTATATCATATATGGATTTCAACCCGTTATAGTTATAAAGCATTCAAATCACAGATTTTTATATCAATATATATGAAAATAAATGCATGTATTTTTATTCTCATTAAATATCCACCACACTGTCGACAGTAGGGTTCGAAACTGCATGGGCGAAGCTCAACAGATTTCAACTCTGTCTCCTTAAACACTCGGACATATCGACAACGCTGGGACATACCCTTTATAGACGTGCTTCTTCCCGTCGTCTGGTGTTCAAATTAACGAAGTATATTATTTTCTCCTAACCACTGTAAATCGTATATTTAAGTATCATTTTGTGACGTGAGAATAAAATATAGACAATGACCGGATAAGACACACAAACACAAATGGCCCCAAAATCGTCTATTTATCACATAATATGCAAACTCTCTGTTACAAAGAAAGCGAAGCCTCTATCTTTAATTGAAGTCGAGTCCACGGCCAACAAGCTAATTTTCTTTCTTTCCCATGAATTAATCTTCTATACTACATACATCAATACCTAGAGAAGAGTGAGCATTGCAGGTTTTGGTCTTACATGCATATTGCAGAAGACGCTCCACCAGAAGTCCAGAACCTGTTATTGTAAACTCGAGCCTCCAAATCCCCTTCAAACGTATCCAATTGGTAGATCCCATGGATCAGATTGACTTTACATGGATGGAAGAATTAAACAGTTTTGATACCCAATCAAACTCGGCTCCTACGTACACTCCACTTCCTGCCACAAAAACAAAATTTAAACCAAGATCTCTTCAGCACACAAAAATGACAAAATAAAAATATATACAGATCATAAAAGTCAGAATGAACCATTTCTACAATCATAGGATTTTTACATTCTTCACTATATTTTTTTCAGTCTCTTGTGACAAAACCATCAAATTTTTGACGTGCAAGAAGCACTATCTATAATGTGCATTGCTCAAAAATGGAAAATGGATAACTTACTCTTTTGATACTTCTGAACCTATTTATACACATGTATGCGTCCTGGAGAACAGTGATTCTTCTGTTATCATGAATCATCTGGTTTAGATCAGCACTGAATTTTTCTTTTCAAAACTATTAGAAAAATCGTGAAACTTCTCCATAAAGTTGTTCAGCTTCAAATGGTTTTGAAACATATCCATCAATTCCACACCTTAGGCATTCCTCATGTGTAGCCTAGATCACATCCGCAGTCATGGCCAAAATGGGTACATGCCAGTTGGAAATATTATCAAAGGCTTCCAGAGATACTTCTCCTCTGTTCACACTGTTTTCTATCTCGCGAATTCTCCTAGTAGCTTCAAACCTGTTGGAGAAAGCTTTTATATTAGCAAAAAATAAGCGTATTAATACCCGATGAAAATTGTATTACTATTAACAATTATGTAAACTACAACGTAAATGAATACGATATTTTTGGTTTGAAATTGGCAGATGAAATGTGGTATAGCTGTGTGGCAAGAATTTAGAGTCCGAGTTTCAACTTTACTGTTCTTTTGTTATATATTGATTGTTTCATAAATAGGTACAATCTTTGAACAAAACACAATATCTTACGTAATGCAAAAAGTTTCTGTTTCATGTAAACTGTCCTGCAAGATATTTTCATTTATTCTGTAAGAAATCAGAACTCAACTCCACACGTCTGTCAAAATTTTGAAGTTAATTATTTAATTTCAAACCATAATTTTTAAAATTTAGAAGAAATTATTGCTGTTGCATACCCATCCATTTCTGGCATTTGGATATCCATGAAACAGGCATCAAACTGATGGGGTGGTTTCAGCAAAGAGATGGCACCTTTTCCACTGTCAACACAAACCACATCAGCTCCATACTTTTTTAAAGCACCAGCTGCAACTGTGCGGTTCACACTATTGTCATTTACAATAAGAATTTTTCTCCCAAGCAGAATATAGCGAAGAGACAAATTTGGGAGCTCCCGATTTCGAGGATTCCCCTTGTTCCCTCTGCCCATAGCTCGTTGTAGTGAGGCAGCAAGCATACTTGCTCTCAGAGGTTTCATGATGACAGATGGATTATGTACACCCACTATTACAGAACTTGTTTTAAAAGAACTACTAGAATTAGCAAGAATGAACAGCTTTAGGGGAACCCCATGATCAATTTTCCTTGTGTTATTGGAAAAATGAGATGCCATGCCTGAATCTCTATGCCAGACCTCCTCTTCAACCAAGACCATATTAATAACTAAACTTCCATTGCTTATGATAGAAAAACCTTGATCTAAATCTGAAACTATTTCAACATGAATGCCTAGTCGTTGGATGTGATATCTTGATACCTTAGCTCGAACAGGTCTAGGGTCAACAACTAATGCAGTCATGCCCTGAAATTCTGAAGATGAAGGGTTAAGTTGGTTACTGATTTGCTGACTATTACACTCATTTGAATTGTGGCATCCATTGGTGAAGACAGCTGTAAATGTGAAAGGGGATCCAAGCTTGGGGATGCTCACAAATCCAATTTCCCCAAATTCATAAGGCCAACTAAACACTTGCTAATGCTTAGTCCAATACCTGTTCCCCCATGTTTTCGGGAGATGGATGGACCTACCTGCATGAATGGAATGAAGATGCGAGATTGGGCTTCTAAAGGAATACCTTCTCCTGTGTCTTGAACAGATACAAATAGTTTGACATGATCAGAAGAAGAGGACAAAGGACCAAGAGGTATTTGAATACGAAGAAGCAAGAGTCATTGTGTGATCAGTGAGCGCATGCAAGCTATGCTGCTTAGGTTGCCGATTGCTATCACTAGTTGAAACTTGAAATTTGTCGCATATTTATTTGGGATTATCTTATTTCCCTCTATCTTTTTTTTTATAATAAAAATTACGCTTTACCTTTCTATTTCATATTTGCATTTTTCTAAAAAATTAATACATATTTCATCAAATTAATTAATTATATTGATGAATTTATTTTTAATAATTTATATCAATAAACTTTCATTTGTGTTTTGTTATTAGAGAGTTATTTATTATGTTATTTAAATGTTTACATAAAGAATAAAAATATTATAAAACATGAAAAGATAAGGGAATTGAATGACAGAACATAGAAGCATAAATGCCTCCCAGCTCTTTGCCATCCCTAAAAACGACTTCCATAATGCTCTAGAGCTTGTAGGTAGCACACCACCATTGCCCGGTTTCTACTTTCTACTGCCGAATTCATAGACGCAGAATCTCTTCTTTTTGTTCCATGTTATTGGACTGTTCGTGAGGGGTTTGTAATCACAATTTTGTAAAATTTTAGTGACCAAGAGCCTATATAGTAGTCCCACCAGGCTTGGGTTTAATTAATAAGAAAACAATCCCCGAATTTGGTCTCAATGTTACACATTCTCCTCATATTTAAGCTCTTAAAAAAAAATAGGTGTCAATAATAAATAAACGGGCTTCTTAAGTAGCCATCATAGTTTTATTCTGAAATTTAATATTAAAATTTAATTCGACCGAGATGTTTTGCTAAAATTACATTCTTTAAACTTGTTCATCCAACTCAATGCTCACCCTTCTATGTTAATGCGACGGGGTCCTTATTCATTTATATTTATATCGGCAAAAAACAAAGAGGGCAACTTTCCATCCCCCAAGTTGAACTAATTACCAAAACCATGTGATAAAATTCCTAAACAGGTAAAAATGGCAGCTTTTTGGGTTCCAAAATGTTTACAGTTGGTTGGCTTGCAAATAGGAAAAAGTACGATAGCTCTATACTGGGTCCAGTGCCTTGACAAATGAGAATTTTAGAGCGCCCTTCATTAAAACACACACCAAACGCTTGATGCTTGAGATTTTCTATTAAGACTGCTTACTTCTACGCTCTGCATTTAAGATCGATCTGGAGGCACCTGATGTATTTGCCGTAAAAAAATTTATTTTAGTGAAAATCATCACATATAAAATCATTATAATGAGTTATAAAAAAATAAAATAAAATACAAAAATATATTTAAGTTTATAATAATTAATTATTGTTTAAAATTGTCTAATTGCTTTAATTTTTTTTATAATTGATCTCTAACGACAAAATATTAAAAATTAAAAATTTAAAAAATACGTAATAAATTATGTGTAATCTAAAATCATAATTATATAATTTTTAATTATTTTGATATTTTTATTTTATTTATTATCAACTAAAAATTATTCTTTAAATATTTTATAATTTAGTAAATATATTAAAATTTAAATTATCGAAAATTTAACTAATAATTTTAATTTAATAATTCACATTACATAATTATTCATATATAAATTAAATCTTAATGAACTAACAATTAAATATTAAGATTACGGCTTGAAGTATAAACACCTTACGAGCACCTACTAAAATAGTGCCCTAACTGTAGCACTAGTTCTTCCAAATGTCAAGAGAGTCATGCTTTAGAGCAAATCACTACTAAGATAGCGCTCTAAACAGAATTTTGACTCTTTAGTGTATGTTTGGTTTTGCGTTTATAAAGTTTAAAAGTTTATTTATAATAAAAAAATGAGTTTGTAAAAAATTAACATGTTTGTTTTAGCCTTCTTTTATTTTTACAAATTACAATTATCATCTTAAATACTAGTTTGACAATTGTGATCCAAGTTTTACTTCTATAAAACTCACGTTCACACAAAATCTATTTTATCCAAGACCAATTTAATCTATTTTATCCAAGACCAATTTAAACACAGCCTAAATCGTCAAAAGGACCATGTTTTCAAGGCAAACACTTCAAAAGCACTCTGGAGTGTCTATTAAGACAGTTTACTTTGTGCCATGCCTTTAAGTTTTCGAGGCAATAGATGTGACTAATCCTCATACTTACACGATCATATTTGTAGGAAGTACCAAATTCGAGAACAAGTTTGCAGTACCCTGGCTTAGATAAGGCTGGGCACATTGTGAAGAAGCGGCTTCAGCCCTCCCTTCCCAAGAAATCAAATCTTGTGAATAGCTTGGTAGGATTGAGCGATGAGCCTCTAAATATGATCGTTCTAAGTAAGCGAGGTAAAAGTGACATTCCACCTTCTTAGAACATCACGTAAATTTTATAAAGACTTAAATGAGTCATATTATTATTTTTTTATTTTAAATAATTTTGTATTATTTTAAATAATTCTACACTTCAATAATAAACTCTCTAAAGTTGCTTAAATGAATTTTACAAATTATTTCATATTTTTATATTTTATTTATATTTATTTATATTTTAATTTAAAATATAACTAATTTATATTTTAATTTTAAAATAATAAATACATAAAAACAATTTAAATATTATTTTTAATAATAATATTTTAATATAAAATTTTAAATAAAATAAATTTTTTAATATAAATTTTAAAATAATAAATACATAAATAATTTTTTTAAAATAATATAAATTTATTTTTAATAAAATTAATTAAAAAATAATAAAAATATATAATAAAAAATATTTTTTTATTTAAGTTAAGCAACTCTTTTAGTGCCATATCATGTCAAAATAGACTATGACTCACCATAAATAACTCTCAATAAAAATTAAGAACTCTCGTTAAAAATATTTTTAGAGTCCTTAGTGTTTAATTTATATATATATAAAATGGGTTAAGTATTATAATACCTGGAATTGGATTCAAACCTTTTAAAAAATTTTTATACCTATTTTTTTTATTTCCAGAACTACTCTAAACTGATAAAATTTGTGAGTGTGTGTGAAGTATCAGTATTTTGTTCGTCTTTATAGAAAAGACACATCGTAAAATTTAATAATAATAGAATTGTTTTTCCTTTTTTTTTTAGATAAAGAAAAGGGCCAGTAAGCCCAAAGGACAGAACAAGGAGTCATGCGGTTCCCCGAAGCATCATCAAGCAGAAGTTGAGATAACCCAGAAGGAAAAAAAAATGTTAATTTAATTATTTATAATATAAATGTCCTCCTAATTTAATTATAATAGCTACTATGAAAAGCATTTTCCAAAATAATTAAATATACATAAACTTAATGATTTTTGTTAAAAAGGATACAAAAACAGAAGTTACACTATTTTCAACTAGGACGCAAGAGGCCCAGCTGGAACCGGAGCCCAATCAGCGGACGTAATTGCGAAGAAGTCGTCACGCTATGCATGCTCGGCCATCCCATCATTTATTAAATTAATTTTATTATTTAAAGCCAGGAAATTACTGGAAACGTTGTTTATTGGAACACACGCTGCAGAAAGAGGGCCTCCGCCGGAAGGGAAGATCTTCTCATTCTCCGGCGCTTTCCTTGTTCCTGCCTTTCCCGCTCACCCGATCTCCCCGCAGTCATGGTATTTCTTCCCTTCGTGAGCTAGGGTACCTGCAATTCACATTTAGTTTTTTTTTCACTCTTTTGTCAACGATTTCCTGATCCACACCACAGTTCGATTCTATTTCGCGCCTGAACATTATTGATTCTCTGTCTCGATTCAGATTAAGTAGATTCAACGGAATTTTTCATTTCTTTCATTAGATTTTTCATCCGTTGTAAATCTGATTGGGAATTTTTGAATGATTCTCAGCTTCAATTGAGCCACTGGATCTGATTCTGATCTGGCTGTTATGAAATTGCCTAATATATAAGAGGCGAAAACGGATTAGATTTTCTAATATTATGCGTCAAATTCGGGTGATCGTAGTACCTTCCCTTATTATATGTCGTTGGCATGAATGAAATTCGACCTGCTTATTATAGTATGTTTGTCAGGCATTTGGATTTCTGTTTCCCGGGTTATCTTTACTAGTTCAACTATGCATCGCTCAAACTTGGCTTTAATGTTGTTATGTTAAATGAAATTGTGCGACCTGCTCTCTGTGTAGACGACATCAAGGCGCCTTGCAGACAGGAAGGTGGGAAGATTCGAGAAGAACATTACAAAGAGAGGAGCTGTGCCAGAAACAACCACTAAAAAAGGAAAGGACTATCCTGTTGGGCCAGTACTTCTTGGTTTCTTCGTTTTTGTTGTCATTGGATCATGTAAGATTTATCAGATTTTCGTCATTTTTCCTAATTCGACTTCTATACCTTATCTTGTAAGAATGACAAAAGACATAAATAGGTTAATTAACCTTAGGTAGGAAATATACTGGTTTGTTTGGTTGATCTACAAGACATTGATGGGTAACAACTAACAAGAACATTCATTCACCTTTGAAACAAGAACATATTAGATGACTGGAACCATAAATTTGAAAGAGAATATTTTCTGATGGCCAAGGAAAACCTAAAAATTATTTGGATTGCGATACTTGTTCATCAGACATAAGGATGATGATTGCTTTTAAATGTTTTAGATAGTGATATTGATTATGTTAATTTACTTTCCTTTCATTTTCATGGCCCTTTCTAGTATCGCTGATTATTGTATTTTTTTTTTTTCCCTATTCCTGCAACAGCTCTCTTTCAGATAATCAGGACAGCAACTAGCGGAGGGATGGCGTAAATTGGAGCCTTTATCTTGTGTCATCTTCTCTTTTTAGTACGTGGTCTGTAGAAATCCGACATGTACTAGTAGAGTGGCTGTTCATGTTTTGTGGAATTCAGATGATTTTTAATAAAAGATAATTTCCACCATATCTTGTCTTTAATATATAGATTATAGATTCAAAATAGGCAGACCTAATTTACAGACATTATGTAATAAAAGATAATTTCCACCATACCGCTCTTTTTTGAAAGCATGGATGTTTCATAACTTGTTATTAAGGGTGTCTGAAAAATAGATAAAACTTTTTTTAGATCAACTAAATGTTCATATGGGGCCATCAATCAAGTCTCTCAATTTTTCTTTTTCTTTTTAGCTTTGAAATTATGAAACAGCCATTAGAAGGGAGGATTTTGAAATCCTAATTCCCAAATTGCCATGCTTTTGTTTAGAATATATGGAGGGTATTGGAGTTCTTCCATAAGAACCATCTTGAAACCTCTTAGACCGAGATGGAGGAGGGCTTTTAATGGTTGTTGATATCATATATTTCTTCATAATTTACCATAGCAGCAACAGCATTGTAGTAATCCTGTCTCTCACCCCAAAAAACTTCCATTAATCAATCTGCGCCCTATGTTGTGTCATTCTCTCTGTAAAGCAGACTCAAACTGCATTGCTCTAGCAAAGGCAACTTGCCTCTCCTAAGAACCTTCCCCACTTTTGACCAGCTGTCCTGTCCAGCACAGAACTTGAAAATGTCAATATCAGAGCACTTGAAGGGAAGCCCCATGAGGGGTTGGAAGCCACCAGCATTTCCTTCGCGTTGGAAGCTGTCTGTTCCACTGTTCCGACATTGTAGAAGTTTTGTTTAAGTTCACGTCATAAGTTTATTCGTAATACATTGCAATTTTTAATTAAATTAAAAAATGAAATTAGAATGAAAAAAAATTGGGAGATCAAATTGAACTCATAAGGCTAACTTTAATGCTTTTAAAGGAAGTATAATACCCTGTTGGGTTAAAAAAATCGAGTCCGTATATAACGATCAGAGAGGAGAATGCTGCAGGCAGTACGAGTTGCAAATAAGCTACCCGTTACAACAGTATTGAGAGTCAATGGTTTTCAAAATACTGTTAAATAAACCAAAACATATGGGATCGATTAATGCAGGTAGGAACCATAATTTTAGCACCTTCAGTTAACCCATGAGTTAAATGGCACTAGTCAGATCGTTGCTACTGCTGAGGGACTAGGGACAAAGATTGAACTAGTTGTCTAGGGCTCCTGATATGCCAAGACCACGCAGCTTCAATTTTAACCAAGTTTCCTCTCCTGCCTAATTTTCTGTCTAACCAGCTTGCTTCACAGCACCATACGTTACACTGGGGGCCCGGTTGGTTCTTGATGCCCAATACACAGAAGAGTGCGAATATGTTTTCCTTCAATGCTTATTACAACCTTGAAGTGCCTCTGCGAATTCTGGAATCACACTGTCACTAGAGCTTCTCTACCTTTAAGTTATATAATTGAAACCAAAGGTATCATCTTCCGTACAGAGAATAACTTCCAAAATAACGACCCTTCACAAGTAAGGGCCAAAACAAAGAATATCTTCCATTCCATCCTGCCCCAGGACCCACCCAGAAAATTAAAGGAAAAAAACTGTCAAAACAATTTCCAAGCTTATTGCACCCAGAAAAATACTGGAATTACATCAAATTTTATCGAGGTGTTCAAGGATCAGGCGTTTGGAACCTGAAATCAAAGTACTGTTTACATACGTTCGAGCATGAAGGAACATGAATCGCTACAAATCCACAACTTATTTGTCATCTACATTATTAAAACTGCAATGAAAATAGGAATTGCTCGCATCAGCGCCAAAGGACTGCCAATTGCAAAGACCGCAAGAATAGGAGGCAATAAATATTACCTCAGGCTATTGCAGTAAGACATACAAGCCAAATCAAGCCATTGCAGTCAGGCATGGATGAAATGAAGTGCCACATGCTATCCATTGCCGTTTTCTACCACGTGGCACCACACACCCAGGAACCTTGAGCCATTCCCTACTTGCTATATTGTAAGAAACTAAACGATTCATTTGCCTTGATCTCAAGGACAACATGAGCAAGCCTTTGTTTCCCAGGCATGTCATTCTAACGTGCTTCCCATAAAAGTCCAAGCACCATATGTTTGGCATTCTGTCAACCTCCTTCCACAAGAGCGTCATTTTCTGCAGCTCCCATATGCACACGCATGTGGCTGCATTCTTTGTCAGTAACCCCACAAGCATGATCCGGCCATCCGACTCCGCCAGTGTGTGGTCAGTCAGATGCACTGGCACTGGGATTATGTACTGTTTCCAAACCCCAGTTACCATATCATAGGAGACAATCCCTTCTGGGTCTGAACGCATGAAGTGCAGTGTGCTGTCAATTGAAACAGCCTGTGACCTGAAGTTGAGTGATAGAGGCAACTTAATACCTGCAGGCATGTTCCCTGGCCGGGTCCAAGAGTTTCTCAGTGAGTCATAAACTTCATACTCTCCATCACAACACACCCATAGGATCTTGTAGCCTGACGCGGTAGAGTTCCCATTTAGAGTCATTCCTACTGCAACACGAGACCAGACCTCAACTGACCTAGCTGGCAGCTCCTTGAAAGATGGAGTCAGTGGGTTACAAACATAGAAGTTTCGATGACCAATGTCGAGAAAGCAAACTAGACCCCCCGCAGAAGCCACAGGTAAAACAATCAACCTTGTGGGTAGTGTTGAGATGGTTGGGTGGTGCCATTTTTTCAAAGAAGGGTCATACATGGCTCCTGAGTTCACGTTTTCATGAGTTATAGTGTAAAACCATGGATTTGCTTGTGGGACTTGAGCACAATGCTGAGAAAAACTTTCAGAAGTCAACAAGGAATTCCATCGCCGACATACAGAGCGAAAGCGGAAAAATGTGGAAATGGGAAGTCGCACAATGACAGCCTCAAACAAATCTTCAGGAAAATCTTTCCAAATTTGCTGTTCCATAACTTCAGTAATACAGGATGTTCCAGATAATTTGCCCTTGCTCTGATCTTTTCGAGACTTCTTCGTAGGTGGAGGCTTTAGAGGCTCCAACATCCTGATGCTTCCAGACTTTCCAGCTGCCATTGCAAGGCCACAGCAGTCATCTACGGAGTTATCATCAAAATCAAGAAAGGCCCATCTGTGAAAAGAATGACCAAAGATATTCATATACCCTATAGGCAGAACAAGCATGCATACAAAGATCAACATGAGTTGCAAATAGAAAAGCATCATCACACAGCCAAATACAGACCATACAATTAAAACAATTTGATATTCTAGCCCAAGTTCTGACAGAACACACCAAATTTACAGGATAGGTACACAAGGATTTCATTATATATGTTTTTTTTTAATTATTCCTATTATCAGATGGTATACATAATATTGGATACCTTCACTTGAATTTCTGAATTATCTATGTCACACACACAAATAAAATGTAAACTTCTATTGGTATAATCAGAATTCCTCAAACCCTTTCTCCTGCAGCTATCAGGAAAACAATAATATAGACAAGATTTGAACCTTACAATAAAGCAATACTGGTAGAAATGAATGGCAATTGCAGGTGAGCTAAGAAATATCATATTATGCAGGATGAAACCACGTATTTCAAGAATAAAGAAGGTTTACAACAAGCATGAATTCAAGCATGTCCCCTCATAAATTTGAACAAGAAAATTCCAGAGGTCCATATCCATATAATTATAATTAATTTATATGGAAGGATAGCATGGCCATCCACAGACCAGGTGACTACAGTTATAGGCTTTTAAACTGTATCCAAATTTCACATGAAACTTTCTCCATCTGCCCTCTTATCTGATTTTACAGAGATTCCTTAGGAGTTGAACTTAGCATGGCAAAAGTTGAAATTTTAACTAGCAACTGACAAGATTTGGTCTGACCAAATCTTGAAACCACCTTTGTTATAGAAATGCAATTTCCTGCCTATTTAGTGGGTAAGTATTTAGAATAAAACTAGCCAATTCATTTACCCAAACAGTTGGAAATATGTCCAGATGTCCAACATATTATTTTTACAGGGTAAATGGACAGCACAACCCAGGATTTTCATGTTCGTTTCCAAGAAACAATACCAATTTTTTTTTCTATAATTTGGCACCTAACCATACTTGGCAAGAGAATTTATTAAACTTGAAGGGATCATTACTTGGCAAGAGAATTTATTAAACTTGAAGGGATCATTGGTAATCACCCTCATAGTTGCATTCAATTCATTAAGTCATCCCTGTTTGAGATGATATACATAGTCAAGTCAAAACTTACTACGAGTTATCTGAAATAAATTTCTTGTACCATCAGAAGGGAATTAAATTAGTGCAGTTGCTATAAGTCTATATGACACAATTTCAAATTATTATTCTTCTGAAAGAATCATCACCAACAAATTCTTCAAATTGATTAATACATAAACTCCAAAAAAACAATTTAATTTTTTCTTTCCTTAAAGAAAAAGGGGGGGGGTTAGATCAGCTTGAATTTTGGGAATATATTCACTATTTAGTTAAATCAACTTGACCATATAAGCAATGTGAATAAGCTAATATAAAACTTTTCCATTGTGAAACACAATTCGACACATGACAACAATGCGCAAAATCCAGAGGATGTAAATGGTTTTTAATTTAACAGTGACTGCCAAAACATAGTGTAGTGGTAAATGTTCAAATGTGAATAATTAACCAAGCAATCAAATGTAGATTAGAGATTCTAATTAGCCAATATTAATTTGACATACAGGATTCTTATTTTTGCAAGGATTGCTTAATGCCAAGTATGACATGCAGTCCATTAAGTCACTGTTACAAGCTCTTCTGGTGCAAGAGCAAATATGCTTTCTACAAATGGAAAATGAAGACAATCCCTTCTTAACAGGGATGCTTCAGAGAATTTATGGTCAATTATCATAAATTTGATATCAATGTAAGAATAAGAAGTACATAGCACCTGAGGATATCAATCATCTCGCGCCAAAGTGAAAATAAGAAGTGCATGGCAGCTAAGGCATCCACATAAATTTTACAATTTGTGTTTTAATGTCAGAATATTTGGCAGCAACAACATACTCAACAGGATTGTCAACGTAACACTAAATTTACAAGGCAGACTAAGATTCCAGAAAGCAAGGAATCAGAAGCATAGCAATAGTCAATTCCCAGAAATGCCACATCACTCGCCTTATGAATCATATCAACTACTATGAATGATTGGACCAGAGTGCTTAAACTATAAGGATTAAGGAAATAAACACAAGAAAATATATGACAAAACTTAAGTGCAGTTTTCAAAGTGTTACAGCTCAACATTGCAAACACCAATTAACTTTACCAAGTTTTTTCCAAAAATATATACATATACAAATTACGGAACAGAAACAATTTAGGCTACATAACTCGACTAAAAAAACACACCATATATGCCAAAAATACGAAAAAGATTCTCAAGAATATAAGAAAGTATAAGAAGTGGGGAGAAAATGAACAGCGGCCACAACCAAAAAAAAAAAAAAAGCTGGGAAGTCATTTGAAACAAATAATAGTGAAAAACAGAGAGATAGTAGGCCCGGAAAAAATAGTACATTGGAAATAGATCGAGGAGAAAGAGAGAGGACCTGGGACGTTGGTGAAAGAGTTGGTGACGAGTAGGTTGAAGAAAATAAGTAGCAGAAGGAGACATGGAAGGAGGATGAAGACGAGGATGAAGACGGTAGAGGTCTAAGAGCTCCTGAAGCTGACCGATGAGCTGCCTCAGCATGGCCAGCTCTTCCATGCCCCAACCCGATTCTCCCCTCTCTCTCTCGCTCCCTCTCTCTGTAAAAACTGATTCCTCCCAACCCAAAATCTCTCTCTTCCTACCCACTCTTCCTTTCCCACGTTGGCAGTCACATTATGATAGAATGAAGCCTGTAGTACCAAATTACCCTTATTTGGTGATCATAACTTTTCTTTCATGTCTTAGTATATTCATACTTTTTTTGTTTTTCTCAATTAACGTATTAGGAGAAATTTAAAAAAAAAAAAAAAATCTCTGAAAATATATTGATAGAGTGACGAGAAAAATAGTTTTAAAAAATGCTTTTGATGCTTTCACAAAATAAATGGTGACATGTTTACAATGGTGTAAGAAGTCTAAATTAATAATTAAAAAATAGTTTCTAAACTAAAGAATATAAAAATTTATTTGAAAATTTTAAATATATTTTAAATTTCAGAAAATGAGCTATTTTTTTTTGGATAATAAAATTCATCAAATCAAATGTCTTTTAAAAATTAAAAAAAAATTATAAACCTTCGTCATTTTGATTGCTCATCTTATTTTTCATTTTCATTAGAAGAGATTCTAAAATAAATATTAAAAAAATTAAAACAATCTCAGAATTGAAGAATGTTAAACTAAAAATAACTAGTATTTATAATTATTAAATCAATTTAATTTAAAAAGAAATATAAAAAATTGTTAGTTTTACAAAATAAACCTATTTTCAATATAAAAAAATTTTAAAATTAAAAATAGAAAAAAAATAAATAAAAAAAATTTTCAGGCCACGTGTTTTCAAATATATTTTTTTATTTTAATTAAAATAATATAATTTTTTAATAAATATTTTATTTCGTTTTAATAATTCTGTTTCGTAGTGATTCAAAAAATAAAAATATTTTAATCATTTTGATTAAAAAAAAAAAATTAAATTTCCTGAGACCAAGACCAACGCGAGGCGCTTACTGAGAACATTGCAGGCGCAGCAGAAGGAAGGGGGGTAAGCTCCAGCTCCAGCTCCAGCTCCAGCTCCAGACCAGTTGCTGGGATTACTCAGCGTTAATTTGAATGTTGTAAATTTAGGAATGCGAATATCGAAAGGGTCACTCTGAGTTTACATCAGAAATGAGAACACACAGAAAGAAATACTCTCAACAAAAAATCAATCACATTGCCTTCCCTTCTTCTGAATTATATAGAAGCTAAGCTAAGCTAAAAGCTAGCTAGGACTAGTAAACCAAGAACAACAGCACAAGAAGGACAATACGGTGGGTGGCACGTTATGTCTTGTCACTTGGCTTGAGGGGCCACCAGACTTTTTACTTCATGCAAGCGTAGCTGAGGCTTTGTTTGTTGCCGACTCAATAAAATTGCCGAATGGTCAAAAAGGGAGACTTTATCTTAATTACATGTATTAGTAAAAAAAAAAATTAATTTAAATTTATTAACCTCAAAGAATTGATTTATTGGCTGATATGTGTTTAATTGAGCTAGCATTCACATTTCAATCTTAATTAGTGATTTTAGGGCAACTCAAAGTATAGTCATTCTGGGTGGGTAGTTCATTTTCACTTTATTTTTCAGCAAAATAATTGATATGAAAATATTTTTAGATATAAATTTTATCTATATAAAATTAATAGTAAATAAATATTTAAACGTGTTAAGCATATATTTTAATGAACCTCATCTTTTAAATATTTCTATTTAAAATTAACTTAATATATTTTCTTTTATAAAAGAATGTTATTAACATTTTTTGAAACTCATACTTTGACTACAATTTCTCACTCCTTGAAGTTTTGGAACTCATATTTTCTTTTATCTTAATGCTTATATTTGACATTTTGTGACACAAAGATAAATATAAAAATATGACCTACCAAGAAATGAATAGAGAACCACCTAAAAGAATGTCAGAGCATTTTCTTGAAAAAAGTTGAGTATTAACACAAATCATAACATCAAAAGAATTAAAATCTACATAAGATATATATAGGTGATTGGCTGCGAAACTTTTATCTAAATTTTTTGCCAATTATAATTTGGTTAAAATAATTCCATTGAATGTTGTAACTATATATAAAATTTCAAAAAAAAATTGAAAGAAAAATTTTAAAGCGCCACTTGTTAACTCTAATGGTGTAAACATTACACAAAAGAATTTTATGCAATCGTTTTAATTATTGAGAGAAAAATCATAATCAACCCAAAATGAGGCAAATGCATCCATATTTCAACTAATTAATTAGTCCATACTCGACCCTCCCTCTAGCCTCCCAATTACTCAAGATAAGATAACATGCGCTTATACTTTTTTAAATAAATATTTATCACTTTCCTTGCAACATATTTAATATTTGACCTATTAAATCTCTTAGTGCACCACCTGATCTTCAATGTTCACACATTTAATTAGTGAACTTAATAAAGCTTGTATTCTTTAGCCACATTATTAAATCTCACAGAAGTGAAATTGCAACCATGAAAAAAATCACCAGGGAATAAGAAAAATCATCTAAGTAAGAGTTGGAAGGATATAACACTCGCAAACAATACAAATTCACAAGGTTTTGGCTGTGGTTTTTAGAAATTAAAACTGATATTAGAATTATACTATTATTTATTAACAAGGGACCCTTTAAATCTTTTTTCTTTTAATTTTAAAATTTTTTTGAAATACAGCCTGAAGTAGTGAGTTCTGAACCACTCAATGCTTTCATTTCATATTACGTTGGTTTACGTATTTCTGGTGTCAAATATCAACTCTCTGCGCGCGTGTGAAGAGATTTATTCTTTTAGTTTGCTTAATATAGAGGAATTTGGCAAGGAGGAGGGGCCGTGCTCACGAATAATATTAATAATCATGTCGACGAAAGAGAGAATTTATTTATTTTTATTTTTATTTTTATTTTTATAAGAAAAAAAAAAGAATTGAATGATCAGATTTAAGAAACCGAAAGAAAATAGGGAAGAGGAATCAGGAAATTAAGAGGGGCTTCCGTTGGTGTTAAGTATAACACAAAATGGGATGCATATATATATATATAACTAATAATTAATGATGATCATCATGCATGGATTGATTCCCTTATTTTACGTGTGGATTCATATTGCTTTTTAAATCCTACCTTCCTCGTTAAATTCATTTTCATTTTTAATTCCACTGTGCTTTTGGTATACTATCATTTTAATTTTAATAACATTCAACAAAAGGAGTTGTGGTTTTGAGGTTTTTAGCAAAAAAAATGTTAGAACACTTTTGATTTTCTATTTGTTCAAAATCAAGATAAGCTTTATTATAAACATATATACCTTTGTTTTCCCAATAAAATATTCAAGTTTTCTTCTTTTTGCACAAATTAAATTTTCCAAATTCTTCATTAAGGTATTATTTTTAATTTTCAAAAATAATTTTCTATTTTTAACTCATTTAAAACAATACTTTTTAATTTTTCAAGTTGTTTTTTGAAGAAAGTATTTTTTTTATTTATGTTCAAAGCATTATTCATGTCCTTAAAATTCTTTTTTAAAACAAAATTGTTTTTCTTAAAAGGCGAGTATTTTTTTTAAGCATTATGATATCATTTTTCTACAAAGTTTTCTGACACTTCCCTTATATGTGGGAGATAAATCAACTTTAGAGGATATTTCAAAATTGGAAAAAAAAAAAAAAAAAAAGACATACCTCTTTGAGTTCCTTCTTAATTTGTATCATCTTTAGCTATAAAAACAAAGGTTTGCCATTTTATTTTTGCTAACTAATATAATTCCTTCACCAGTGACTTGCAATTTGTCTCGTATTCGCTTAGCGGTGTTACAGCCTGAAATTTTATCATATTTCTGCATGTCCAATATATAATAATAGCATGTGTGTTAGTTTGAATGATTTTAATATTATTCACATTAATTCCACTCATTCTTTAGTTTTTCAACATTTTGATCATCAACAAATTTTGTAGAATATTTAGAACCAACCACGATGACATCCCATATAATATAGTCGGTTGATTAATTGAATAAAAGTTATCATCCTTACTTTTCAGTGACTATAATGACTCCATTGAAGTAATTGGGGTCTATTGGCGGAGTGGATTCGTGTTCATTTCCAAATCACCAACAATCTTTATTTTAGCTGTACGTTAACCATAAACCAATAAGATGGCACCTTTGATACCAAATACAAAGTAAAATACACCCGGGGGGATGAATTGTACATGTTTTAAACAAATGAACTCTTTTCTCAAAAGATGAAGGAACTATTTAAAATAAACACCAAAACGCAAACATCACTTAAGAATGCAAAAAAGAAAATACACATCAATAATCAACTAGAAAAATAAAATATTTAGGGAGAGGAACATAACACAAATATTTATTTTACTTCGACAAAAAAAAAGAGAGAGAGACTACATTCAATTCCTTTAACTTCTAGGAATTTTTTCACCGTCAAAATTTATTTTTGCTCAATTATAAGATATAAATAGGTTTTCCATACTCATCACAGACGTTATAACTTTCACACTAAAAAAAAAATGCTATAGACCGTGGTTTTACTATACTCACCAGAAACACTCTTTTTTTCTACACTCTCACCCACAAAGAAAATAAGAAATAAGTCCCACAAAAGTGATACAAAACACGTAACACCTAAACAACTTGGATTGTACAAAAAACCTTTCAAAATTTCTCTGAAACATAGCAGATATGCATGTCAGATGAAATTCAAAAAGAATAATAATATTTTTTTTTATATAAAACAATGAGGTTTTCTTTCACAAGTTGTGTGTATATTTGAATCCTCAAAATCTTGACTCTAAATAGTCTTTTTAGGCTCTTGACTATTATAGTATATACTCCTTAAAATGTGGAGTGAAACTAGTTTTTGATGCTATAATAAATATAGAATTTTTTTTTTTGAAAATCCCCCGCTTGTAATCAACTCACTTTAAATCTAGTTGATTCACTTTCACTAAAGTTTCAATCTTCACTCTTATTTGCTGCTCAACATTCCAAATAGTTACACTGCAGACAAATATGGGAGATAATACTAACCTGATGTGCTGAATTCCATTGCTGAAGATGGGGAAGAACTTCAACTTGCAACACCCAAGCCCAATGAAGAGAGAGTAGAAAGAAAATTGTATTTGTGAATGAAAGGGTGATCCCCTATATATAGAGCAAAATTAGGGTTTTAGGATTAAAATAATATTTTAATCCTGTCTCTCTCTTTTAGTCAGTATTGTGATAGGAAACTCACTGACTACGTAACGGGCTGCAAGTTGGGGCCTCTACCCAACGGGCTTGTCAGTAATTAATCTGACCTATCACAGATTATTTACATTTAACCAGGTCCCAATCCATTATAAGTTAAGTGCTGGGCCAAGACTGATTACTTGATTAATTCTGTATTTGGACTAATTTATTAATTAATGCTAATCCACATAAATTAATTCAACAATCTCCCACTTGGATAGCATTAATCAATTATTAGGACAAATAACAGAATAACAAAATTTCAGAAAATATTAAGTAATCAGTATACACTAAATATCAACAAAACTCAGAAGTGAAACATTAATACAAGATCATTGAATCCGATAGGGAAACAAATGATAGATACATGATCATTGAATCCGATAGAGAAACAAATGATATATTCGATCATAAATAATGTCTCAACATCTGAACATAATGGAATACATAAATGGACTTTAACCATTCAAAGATGTCAATATTACATCAAAAGTGTCTCTTAAAGACACAACTCAGACTCCCACTAGACCAAGGCATCATCAAAATTTCTAACAAGACCCATATGAGTTACATGATTTTGAAATACTCTTATGGGTAGGCCTTTGGTCAACGGATCCGCAAGCATATGTTCACCAGGAATGTGAACCACACGAGTCTGAGATTCAGTAATCTTCTCTCTAACAAACAGGAGCTTAACATCAAAGTGTTTAGTACGACTGGAATTCCTGTGATTTTGAGAGAAGCATACAGCAGACGAACTATCGCAGTAAATGGTTAGAGGTCGTGATATAGAATCAACAAGATGCATGCCAGATATCAGCTTCCTCAACCATATGGCCTGACAAGTGGCCTCATAACAAGCGACATACTCTGCTTCCATAGTTGAGGTAGCTGTGAGTGTCTGTTTGACACTCTTCCACGAAACAGCTCCTCCAGACATCATAAAGATGTATCCAGAAGTGGATTTACGATCATCCACACAAGATGCATAGTCTGAATCCGTGTACCCCACAATTTCAAATGGATCAGACTTTCTAAAGGTCAACATATGGTGTTTTGTACCTTGCAGGTACCTCATGACCTTCTTTGCAGCTCTCCAATGATCCTTGCCAGGATCACTCAAGTATCTACCAAGCACACTGATAGCAAATGATATGTCCGGACGAGTGCATACTTGAGCATACATTAAGCTGCCAACAGCAGAAGCGTATGGAATACTGCTCATCTCAGTCCTCTCAGCATCATTTTGAGGACATTGAGATTTAGACAACTTTTCACCTTTCTGAACAGGTGCAGTACAAGGAGTACAAGAGTGCATATTAAATCTCTTTAGTACTCGATCAATATAGGTTGCCTGAGACAAACCAAGAATGCCACGAGACCTATCACGATAGATTTGAATCCCAAGAACGAAGGAGGCCTCTCCAAGGTCTTTCATATCAAAGTGGCATGAGAGTATAAGTTTTGTCTCATTCAGAAAACTCACAGAATTGCTAGCTAGAAGGATGTCATCAACATAGAGCACAAGAATGATAAAATTGCTCCCATCAAATTTCTGATAAATGCATTGATCTGAAACATTTTTAATGAACCCAAGTGAGGTGATAACCTCATCAAACTTCAGATACCACTGCCTAGAAGCTTGTTTCAGCCCATAGATGGATCGATTCAATTTACACACTAAGTGCTCTTTCTCTGATTCAACAAAACCATCTGGCTGAGTCATATAAACTTCTTCAGACAAGCTTCCATTCAGAAACGCAGTTTTGACATCCATCTGGCCAAGTTCAAGATTAAATTGAGCAACAAGAGCCATGACGACTCTAAAAGCATCCTTTGTGGATACTGGTGAGAAGGTTTCTGTGTAATCAATACCTTCTCTCTGATTGTAGCCCTTGGCTACAAGTCTGGCCTTATATCTTTCAATTTCACCAGCTGCCCCTCGTTTGGTCTTAAAGACCCATTTATAGCCAACCGGTTTATAACCCTCTGGTAATTCAGCAAGTTCCCAAACATGATTACGATACATGGAGGCTATCTCATCACTCATGGCCTCCAACCAATTAGAAGAATATTGGCTTGACATTGCTTCCTTAAAAGAAACAGGATCTGTGTCATCAATAACATCTGATTCGTACTCCTGCAAATAAACAATGTAATCATCGGAAATTGCTGGTCTGCGTATTCTCTGAGATCGTCTCAACTGAATGACTGGTTCCTCAAAATTTTCTATAGGTAATTCCTCATTACCATCAACTGGGGTCTGAATAACTTCATTTCTATCAGATTGATCAACTACTGATAGAGGTGACAAAATAGGCATGGGCAAAATGGTATTTTCCTCGCGCAGATCAATAGTCCTAGGTACTTGACTCCCACTATCCAAGTCATCTTCAAAATAAAATGCTCGATCAGATTCGATGACTCTGGTAGTGTGAGTAGGGCAATAGAATCTACAACCTCTTGATCCTGTACAGTACCCAATAAAGAATCCGCTAATGGTTCTTGAATCAAGTTTCTTGAGCTGAGGATTATACGGTCTCACCTATGCCTTGCAGCCCCATATATGAAAGTGCCTTAAACTAGGCTTCTTACTAGAGAATAATTCGTAAGGGGTCTTCGGCACAGCCTTACTTGGAACTTGATTAAGGATGTATGCCGCAGTTTTCAAAGCATCACCCCACAGAAATTCTGGTAAGGAAGAATGACTAATCATACTCCTGACCATATCCATCAGAGTACGGTTACGCCTTTCTGCCACTCCATTCTGCTGAGGAGTACCAGGCATAGTATACTGAGCCTCTATACCATGCTCTTGCAAGAATAGAGCAAATGGGCCAGAATTTCGGCCTGCCTCAGTGTACCTTCCATAATACTCGCCTCCCCTATCTGATCTGACACATTTGATAGTCTTGCCAGTTTTTAACTCAACTGCCCTTTTGAAAGTTTTAAAAGCTTCCAATGACTCAGATTTCTCATGCAATAGATCAATCCACCCATATCTAGAGTAGTCATCTATGAAGGTGATATAGTATCTGAATCCACCCATAGTAGCAGGAGTAATGGGTCCACATATGTCAGTATGAATTAGATCCAAAATATTCTCACACCTATTTGCTCCTTTAACTCTAGCTCTAGCAGGAAACTTTCCCTTAATGCAATCAACACAGGTATCAAAATCCGAGAAATCTAAATTATGCAGCACACCCTGTTTCACCATTCTCTCTAATCTTTCTCTGGAGATATGTCCCAAACGCCGATGCCACAACATAGAAGAGTTCTCGTCAATTCTATGACGTTTGTGTCCAATAGCAACATTAATAGGAGCACTACAAACATTCAAATTTAGACAATACAAACCATTCTGTAATAAAGCTGAACCAATAATGATTGATTCATAGAAAATATCAATCTTTCCATTTCCTTGAAAAAGAGAATATCCATTTTGGTCCAACATAGAACTAGAAATTAAATTTCTCCTAGAAGTAGGAACATAAACAACATTGTCTAAATTCAAAACATGCCCAGAAGGTAAATGTAAAGAAATGGCTCCTATGCATTCTACTGAAGCAGCACTTCTTTCAACTCCCAAAATGCACCTTTCTCTTTCACTTGGCATCCTCCTGCTTCTGAACCCCTGTAAAGAATTTGCAACGTGAATAGTTGCACCAGAATCCAACCACCAAGAGTCAGAAGATACCTCAAAACTATTGGTCTCAAAACATACTAGAGCTAGAGGAGCAAATGATAAGAATGTACCTTCTTTCTCACGCTTATTTTTCAACTTGTAACATTCAGATATTCTGTGTCCAGGTTTCTTGCAATAATGACAATCACCTTTAAAAGCTATCTTCTTAAAATTCTTATGCCCTTTTCCACCTTTCTTGAACCCAGACTTCTTATTATCAGCGCGATGCTCTGTTTTCTTTCCTTTCTGGATATCACCACCTGATTTACTCCCTGATCCATGGGAGAAATAATTAACTGATGGTGTGAAGGCATTTCCCTTTTTTAGTGACTCTTCTTCCTGAGTGACTATAGAAATCAGTTGATCAACTGACCACTCTCCTTCTTGAGAGTTATAGGTAGTCCTCAGAACTCCGTATTGAGATGGGAGAGATTCCAGAATTCGCCAGACCAAATAACTCTCTCCCAAATCAATATTATAAGATTTTAGCTTGTTGAAACAGTTCACAAGCTTCATGATGTGTTCTCGAACACCTGACACTCCATCATAACGAGTAGTGTCCAGTAAAGACAGGTAATAGGCCTTTTGAGTCTTGTCAAATTTCTTGAATTTCTCTCCAACAGCTTTCAAGAAATCAGCAGCCATATCGTTATCTGGAATGCTCTGTCTGATGGTCTTATCCATGGTGTATTTCATCACCATCAGACATACCCTGTTGGAGTCATACCATTTCTCATGGTAAACTTTCTCAGCTGCAGTAGTCTATGGTAAAATCTGCCGGCCTTGCCTTTCTAAGAGCCAAATCTTCTTTGGCCAGAGCCAAATACATATCCAGGGACTCCTTCCAGTCATCATAGTTTGTCCCATTAAGAGTTTTCACTGATGATAGTTGCATGGGTACAGAAGCTGATGTGAAACATAATAGGAAACATTAATTATGTGTGTGTAACATAATTATAAAACAGAGTTTCCTCCAAAACTCAGCTTATGCAACTATATTCACAAGATTGTTCATTATAATCCCGCCTAAGGGTCTCGGATTACAATAAACCAAGAAAACTCAGTGCACATCATAATTACTTGGCTCATAGAAGGACTAACACAAGAATGTACTCAATACCTCTATACCGATAGGGTACAACAGATATTGAAACATTAAATATATTTACTGCTAACAGATTTATGGTAAAATGGATCAATACAAAATATATTTTGACAATGTCACACCGATAGGGCATGTCCATTACCAAATTATATATATACATTTAAATTCTAAAAGAATTCAAATTATTTGATCCCATAAAGTTTTGCATAATTATACTCACGATAGGCAAGTTCATAATTATACAAAATAACATTATATTTGCAGCCATATAATAATTCATCATTGCATAATTTACAAAAAAAAAACACATCAATTTAATATAAGATATATTTAATTCACAAGATCTTGTATAATTATGCTCACGATAGGCAAGCTCATAATTATACAAAATAATAACATAACTTCTGGTATTTAACAATATAATATTGCATATTCTACAAAATTATAATAATTTAATGCAAAATATATTGTTTTAATTTAAGATTAAGATTCAAAATTTATTGTATGATAAACACATATTACCAAAGAGAGTACCCAACATATATATGTCAAAAATATACAAAATAATATATAAAAATTTTTTCAGGTCCATAAGCCGAGAGTACAGTATCTAAAATACTGAATTAATTTCTGTATAATTAAAATAAAATATATAATGGAAATAAAAAATTTCACAAATTATACAGAAAATTATAAAATAAAAAACAAAAATTTCTTGAAGAAAATTCCAAAAATTTTCACGTCGGTACGGCATCCCACGCGCCACACGCGCCGAAGCCCGCGAGTGGGCGTTCCCGGGTGAGGTCGTCTTCCTCACCCGGTTGCCTGAAACCGGGTCGTTTTGACCCGCAAACGACCCGGTTTCGGTTCTTCCATTTTACTCAATTAAATGAACTGATTTTCATGTATATGAATCTTTGGTTTCCGATTAACATTATCCCCAAACAAATTTGCAGTTTTATAGAGTATATATTGCGGATCGGGCCTCGAAATTTCCGAAGAAAAACCGCCATATAGATCAGTTTATTCGATCGGTTTTGAGCAGTTTCAAGCCACGATTTTCACATAGTATATTCATGGCATAGTATAGATGATAACCCCTCTCTCAATTTCGGATTTAATCGGTCAAAACAAAAAATCTCAAATCCTAGTTTAAGACCGCGAAAAAATGGTTCAATTTTTGTGAACATTTTCAGACTTCTTTGTCAATTGATGATATGGATTGCTAATATAACTTCATACAAACGAAAATCCGAAGTCAATTTGCTCAGAAAACACAGCCAACATAAATTTTCGAATTTCCAGCACATCCTTCATCAATTCATCAAACCCTAACCATAAACATGCTCTGATACCAATTGCAGACAAATATGGGAGATAATACTAACCTGATGTGCTGAATTCCATTGCTGAAGATGGGGAAGAACTTCAACTTGCAACACCCAAGCCCAATGAAGAGAGAGTAGGAAGAAAATTGTATTTGTGAATGAAAGGGTGATCCCCTATATATAGAGCAAAATTAGGGTTTTAGGATTAAAATAATATTTTAATCCTGTCTCTCTCTTTTAGTCAGTATTGTGATAGGAAACTCACTGACTACGTAACGGGCTGCAAGTTGGGGCCTCTACCCAACGGGCTTGTCAGTAATTAATCTGACCTATCACAGATTATTTACATTTAACCAGGTCCCAATCCATTATAAGTTAAGTGCTGGGCCAAGACTGATTACTTGATTAATTCTGTATTTGGACTAATTTATTAATTAATGCTAATCCACATAAATTAATTCAACATACACTACATTGATTTGCTCTTAACCGTTGGTTTTTAGCCATTGGGAAGCAGATTTGAAGCTTGCCTTTGACTGACTTGATTTTCTTCCTTTCGTATCTTTAAAACCTTTATTTAAATTCCTCCTCAAAATCTAGCAATCATTCAAAAAATAATATACCATAAAAATACAAAGAATATTGTATTAATCTTTCTAATTAGAATTCAATTCGATATAAAATATCATATTTAAAATTCAAATTACTGAAAAAAAAATGTTATTATAAAAATATTTGTAAACTGAATTTTAAATAAATTTGTAATCATCGAAACACAATAAAATTTTCTTTTGAAACTTTAGAGCTACATGTAGCAGGTAAAACTTCTTAAGAACATCTGATTCTTTTGATTAAAACTACATTGAATATTACACCCAAAAAAATGATATTGACTGGCAAGAATATTTTCCGAGATTTATCAGACATTGATTAAGTCTCACGCACATATATATTCAGGAATAGCCAATCAGATTCAGCTTCCTGTCCTTCTGGTTCATGTTGTATAAATTGGTTACAAATTAATTATCACTTTGCTTAAACTGTCGAAGGTTCCACGGACTGTCAGAATTTGATGGAAAAATGAGAAGCTGCCATGCAAGGCGCCACTAGCCTCATCCTGAAGCAGTCCATTTGAATCCATCAGCATTGTCTTCGTTACCATATTGTATGGTATAACTGTCAAGATCTGGAACATCCGGCTCCCCTTAAAACACTTTAGCTTTGTCCTCAACATCTATCAATTTTGCAATTTATTTCAATTTCTGCCGCATCTTATATATAGGTAGATGTTGAGGTTGAGACACCAATATTGGCTGAAGTGTGTATACCACCTTAGCCTTCACCTTAATTTGTATAGACCAGAATATTAGAATGATACATTTGTTCCCAGAATGACCCCTGCAATTACTAAGTTCCTTGATTCTACCCCCAAAATAAAAGAAAATATCCTCATAATAAATACCTGATTAGTCAACAACTGCAACAGTTGGTGGATGTAAAAAGATTACGTCCATGCTACTCTATTTATGACATGTTTAACTTCTCTTAGACATCAAATGCGGCCATGTTCTAAATTTTGTCTCATTGTCTTCACTTTTGAACTCGTAACAAGTTATATTATGTTTTTTTTATGATATGGATTCTTTTGGGTTTCCAATCTTCTTGTGTTTGAACCTCAAAGTCTCTTAATCATGTATAGTGATATGCAAAAGTGAAGCTTGTTCAAAGATTTTAGCTGCTTGATAGCTCTATATGGACATGAGGTTTAAGATGTGTCATTTGGTCAATTGTTCTAGTCGTTTAGTCATTTTTTAATTATAAGTTGGAAGAATTTAGGTGTAAAAGCCACCCTTTCTGTAGGAGTTGAAACTGACGATGGAGAAAGTGTTCCAATAGAAAGTACCATGGTGTTTACAGGTACAACTTTAACCTGCTATGTCAGTTATGCATAGTTGCCCAGGAAAAAAAAAAAAAAAAACCTAACATGCATATTTTGCAGATGCGAGGAAATAGATGAGCCCATCTGCTTATTCAAGGGCTGCTACAAAAGTAGCCTGGTAAGATGTACACGGCCGAAAGCTCCCCCTGACAAGATTTTCTCATGAAGCCTGCCAAGTATTTTTCTGATGATTCCAAAGGCACAGCAACCGAGAGTACTAATTTCGGGTGGCTTCACCTCTTTCTTAATTACGTCTCATTATTTCACACTAACTTTAGATTGTACATTTATCACATGTAATACATTTGCCATATTGATTGCTAATTGCATCATAGAATTTTTTAATTTGCCTTTTGTAATCTGTTTTGTGCTAGAACATTTTGTTTAAAGAATTTCCCAGGACTCTTACGATAATTGCATTAATGGCAATTCAGGAATGAATTAGTTTTGATGTTCTGAGGAAGGGATGTTCAAATCAGTTAAAAAAGATCCAACCAAGAATGTCATTAAGAATTAGGAATAGGGAACGCTATATATATATATATATATATATATATATATATATATATATATATATATATATATATATATATATATATATATATATATATATATATTTATTTATTTATTTATTTATTTATATTTGTTAACCGTTGCCGCTTGCTGACTAGTATATTGCTGCTTGCTAACTAGTATAGGCTTACTTCTGCCATCAACAAAATGAAGAAAGCAAGTTTATAAATTGGACACTCTTATATAAACTAGTACCATTTTAAAGTTGTCGGCTTAAGCTTGGTATTGCGATAAGCCTTCATATAATTGGCAAGGTGACTACGAAGGCACGCATGGCAACCACCACCTCTCACTTCGTCAGAATGCAGTGCCAAACGGTTTCATCTGCATAATTTCCCAAATTTGTTATGCAACAATAGGCTGTATTTTACTTTGCCTGTTTTCTGTTATTTTCTTTGAAAATGGAAATTAGATGAAATCATAATTGCAAGCCTGAACTGAATTAAGAAGCTTGATTTCCTAAAAACCGGGAAAGTAATCAAAGAACGATTCTGTGAATTAAAAAGACACGGCAATTTTGAAAATCTTGCTATATGTTTGTTCATCGATTCTGTGCAAGTTCAATCATCTTTCTCAACTTACCTTTTACTACACTCATCTCTTCCAGTTGTTACCTATTTGCCAGCTTTTCCTTGTTCATATTTTACTACTTGCCTGCTCGTAAAATTTTCTCCAACACGAGCTCTAGCAAGTGAAATGGTTAGTTGACAAATTCTAATTGTAACCCGATGCACCAATTAAACCGTATTTTCAACAAGGGTATCCCTCCTCATCTGGCAGAACATGGCATTAACTGCTCAAGCGTTTTCTTCCTCCAGTGATAATGAAGGGTTATACGTAACTATGACTGATTAGTGTGTGAAAAAGAACGAAACCCATCTTCAATTAGCATTGGGATCCACCTTGCAAAAATGCTGAAGCGGAGGCAGGGTAGAGGAGCCATTAATTATTTGCGAGTTTGTTTCGAGGTGCAAATCCAAGGTCGTTACTATTTCCCTTCTTTACCAATTCAAGAACTAAAGGAAGGCAAACCAGCCTAAATATTAGCTCTTCTCTGGGCTTAGTTGTCTAAGATGAACTTTTGCTATTATCAAATAGCTCATTGAATCTCAAATAATTTCATGCATTACACGCTAAACCTTTTATTAAAATTGCCAATTCGGCATGCCAATCAATTTGATCAAATTCTTATCTAATTATCATACAGCCATCCCCATCTTTTCGGATAAGAAGTTGATAATCCATTTCTTATCCAAGAAACTTTTGAATGTCCGAATTTCGACAAAGGCCATCGCCATCATACAACATCAAGCTTTGCTCTATAAGTATGTCAATGAAAAGTAGAATTTGTCCACAAAATATATATGATTAAAACTATCAATATTCGTTAGCTCTATACTAAGAAAAAAATGTGAGAATATTCGTACAAGGAGCAAAAAAAAAAAATCAGTATTCTTATATATGTAAAATAGAAAAAATTTTAAATTTATATTCACATATAACACTTCAGTTGACACCTGCCTTACTAAACTTAATCAGGAACTTCCGACTTTTCATTTGCATGTAATAAACCAGTTGACAGTTTATGTGGTTTAACACGTATAAATTTCGTAAAAGCAAACATCTCCCAACAAATTGCTTAATGGCATTGGTATATGTGCAACCTAAGGCATCTAGATTCTGGTGAATTTAGTGCATAAGCATTCCACAGGGTTATGATCTTTTTATCATATGCATGAAATAGAATAGCATCACTCGTAAGCTCAGGATGGCATAAACGTAGCAGACCACAGAAGTAAGAGAGAGAAAAACTAATACGGGTGTCAAGACAGAATGCTTTACACTGTTAAAAAAATTTTAAACTAAGATATCATGAAAGGCATGTCATACACGTTATAAATGCTTGTCATACGCCACCCTTGGTCCAAAAACATGAGAATGCAACATTGCTCTTAAACCAAGCAGTCGACCGCTCAAATTCCAGTGGATGACTCAACTATTCCTAAACCAAATCTTAATGACACCCTTGATCACCCACAATGCTAAGTAATGACACAAAGAAAAAAGGGTTTTGCATCCTTAAGAGATAGGCTAGCAAGCAGACACTGGTTCAACTAACCAACACCTTAGTGACACAACCTTAGTAATCTAGAAACATGGAATCTCGACATGCTTTTGAGACATCTATTCATCTAAAAATAAGACTATTAAGAAACACAAGAAAACTAGAAACTAGAACCTGCAATAACCTTTCAGCCACTAGTACCTTATCTAAATGCATATGATAATGAGTTGATTCTCAAAGTACGGAGAACCTATCTATGAAATACCATAACCAACCTGTAAAATCAAGCCAGGTCAAGCTGGTTGACACATGCATCAATACGATCCACAAAGACCGATACCATCTCAATTAATACAACAATTGGACACAAATCATGATGTGATGGACTTGACAACAGCAGCAACATAGACGACGACAAGACTGACTGTCAAACACCCATATTGAGTAATGCTGGAAGACAACTCTGGACCTTCTCAACCCACAACATGTCCTAGAACTCACTGGAACAGTAAAGAAATGCAAATTAAAGGATGCAATGGATAGATACAACGGAAATTAAATAGTTGTAATTTGTCAAAGGAACCAAATGAAGGGAAGCCTGAAAGTTTTCCAATGAATTCATTTTTAAACACTTTGCAGCAGCTTGACAATTTTATGAGGTCTGATATGTGTCCACAGGAGCTCTGGAAAATTAATAATAGTTGCAGGGAAGGAAGGATAGTAATACAAAGAAAATATTTCACACAACAAACCTGATCATTTTGATCTGGCGATGGTGAAGGAGATTCCTTTGACTCAGCTGGCTTGTCAGCACCACAATTTTGTCTGTTGCACTTGGTTCTGAATGGATAGTTTATGTTATTGCATTTTTCACAAGTCCAGCTTCCCTCAGGCATCTTTTGCTCTGAATGGAATTAAGGTACAAGGAAGCATAATTACCAACTCATGCTCTGTTTCAGATAATGGTATCAACTAAATGGAGGAAAATATGGGACGCAACTTACTTGAATTTTTATCTGATTTCGAAGCCTGCAGCATAGTATTCACATAAAAATAATTGTAACATAAAAGAATGCTAAAAAAATAGAATATTATTTTAAAGTAATAATACAGGGAATTATAAGTTACTTTTGCATCCAATTGGGTTGGGGCAACAGTTAGTAAATTATAGTAACAACCTTCCTAGTTTTAGAAATTAACTGACCTCCATTCTAGTTTCAGAATTCATACTGATCTCCTCTCTAGTTTCAGAAATTACACTTTTCTTTTTATTTCCACCTTTATGAATTCTAAAGAATGCTGTATCGAAGGGGCATGTGTGTGGGAAAAAAAATTAAACAGGGGTATTTGACTTTTTTTGAAAATTCAACACAAGGGAAGTTAATGTAATTTCTATAACTAGAGAGGTTGTTAGAGTAATTTTAGTAAACCTTAAAAGAGGTCTGTGTATATTAGTCTTATAAATTCTAATTTATCTGCATGAAAGGAGGATGGAAGCAAACCTGGGATCCAGGCTTCGGCGTGTTGCACTTTCTCATGTTGCAGAAAGTTCTGAACGAGAAGTTGACATTGCCACATTTTGGACATGTCCAGTCATTATCACGTGTTGCATCTACATGGGAAAGTTGACTGAGGTACTGAGGTAGGGGCGAGATAAAACTAAGTAAAGAAACATCCATTTCGACCAGGATATGTATAAGCTAGAAGTGACAAACCTGTGCCCTTTTTCTGAGACTTGTCATCGGAAAAAAATCCTGGCCTCAGGCCCTGATCGAAAAATATTAACCATTAACTTCCACCTTGCAATGAAATCCAGAGAATTCCACAATTTTGACAAATTCTAGCTTCTTCAACTCATTAAATGAATATACCCAACTTTAAACGAGAAGAAAATATGCATGTACATGATGAATTAATGTCCTGTAAGGGTGACTAAAACTTTTATGCAGCTAGATAAGGCTGTTGTGAAACTTGAGAGCAAGTACCCAGCATTTAACTATGGTTGTAGATAACACGAACTAAATTTACTGCAGAATATATCAATGACAGATTCTTCATGTGATAGTGTCAAGTCAAGAAACAACAATATAGATGAAAGAATAAAATCTTATAGCATGTAGCCTCTTGGCATTCCAAGCTCTAAAGAATGAGTTTTATCCTTTAGCTCATACCATTGGTCCTGGTCCAATGGGCATACCCAGGCCGTACTGATCCACCAGTGGGGCCATACCATAAATGCCACCTACAAAAGAATTCCCAACAAAACCATATTAACTGCAATGAGGTTGTCTCAACAAAAGATATTATTACAGTGTCACAAACAACATTGATAGTAACACTAATTCAATAATCACAAATACAGAAGGCAAGTATTTCAAATGGGCCAATTTCATATGGTTTCTTCTTTATTTTTCCCCCTTAAATCTTCCCCTTCATAAAGTAAAAAGTTGATTTGATAAGTAAGAAGCATAATTATTCTTAGTTTAGAGTAAACAATGAACAAAATGATTGAACAAGCCGAACAACAAAGCATACCATTTCCCATCATGGATCCACTTGAGTGTAGTGTTGGTCCAGATAAATGCAGTGGTCTGTAAGGACTGCCAGCATTAAGACGACTTCCATAATTGTAGTGATATGCTGATCCTCCAGAAAATGTAACATCATAGGGAGGAACAGAAGATCCATTGAATAAGGAAGATCCATATGGTGGGACACCAAGGTACATTGAAGAGGGAGCACCAGAACCTACATAAGGAGCTGAGGATGAATAACCCTGTGGAGCTTGTAGAGGCTTAGTAGCAGATTTCTGGAAAGAAAGAAATTAATGAATATTATAGTATATAATGGTACCATAAACTCGACAATAAGTGTACCTAACATCTTGTATGTTTGTTCAGCCTCTATTATGCATGCATAAACAATTCATTTCTACATCCTCTTTTTCCCCTCCCTTTGGGAGGAATGACTGTGATGAGGGGACACAAATAAAAAAGTAGATAGACTTCATAGGAATATAAAGAACAGTCAACAAGCACAACATAATGTATTGTAGAAAAAATTTGGGATGACTAGCCTCACTTTAGAGGTAAATCACTGAACTTGTAAAGCATTTGCAAGATGCAAATCATATTCAATAATATCAGGACCTTGCATTTAACATCTCACCGAATTATGATCAGCTGGCCTTGGTTGAGTGCAATTACGCATATTGCAAGTTGTTCTGAAAGAGAAATTGACATTGCCACAGCTAGGGCATGTCCAATCATCCTCCCTACGACTACCTAGAAAAAAGGAAAAAAATAACCAAAAAAGGTGGATGAAGTGTGCTAGAGTAATATTGCATCTTCAGGAACATCGAAGAAGTGTTTTTATAATAGAAAAGTGATGGACGGAGAGTGTGAGAGTAGACAAATGTGCCTACCTGTGTACAGGTAGAATACAGTGTCATTTGTGCATAGTAACGATTTCTAATAGAGAGAGCGAGAGGGCGAGGAAGTAGTTACAGAAATCTCCAAGAATCCATAAACATCAGAAAAATTAGAAAATAAACGTAGGAAAGACATTACTCACCATCAGTTCTAGCACGCTTGGCCGCTGAAGAGTTTCTGCAATCAACCTGCAGAACAAATAAAGGAATAGAGGAAATATTATCAACGTTACGAACTATTGCTAGCCTTGCATTACTTGTAACAATTCGATGCTATAAGAAAATAATAATACGAGCAGCTTCAACATCTAGCCCATATCTAATTTGTTTACGCATCACAAGGTGCATAAATCTGCCGAATCTAACAACCGCAGCAGAAAATTCCTCATTCCAAAAAGGCACAATGACGCTACGTTTTAGATACAATAAAAACCTAAGCTTCCATTAATTTAGATTGAATAAGGTGATTCTAGCAATGTCCGTAGTAGCCCTAAAAAGATGGAGAACATGAATTAAAGACAACAAGAAAATCGGAGAAATGAAGGGATGCGAAGAAGTTTACCTGAGACATGACGAGGGAACTGAGACTGTTAGGGAAAACGAAGAGATCTCGAGGTGCAGCAATGGAATGCCCAAAAAGCCGCTTGCGCTAGCCCAGCACTCACTTTACCTAATCACTCTTCGATTACGATTTGTGTTTGTGTAGTTTGTGCTCGCTCGCGACACATGCCGTTTTAGTCACAACTTTCATCATCTGGCAGGCATCAACGGTCCAAATTGAACCGGATGGTTGAGATAATATCTTACTCAGTACTCAACTCACTCAAAAAATGAAATCCGTTTATAGGGAACGAAGCGCACGAACTTAAATCGCTATTTCATTCACGAAAAATTTTCTGCTCATAACTCATTACTGGTCATTTCTTTTCTCTTTATTTTTTTCCCCAATTTCATTATTCAAAATTACATTATTTTTATAAAATACGTGTATAAATTTATGCTTAATTTAAATTTTATTTTATTTTTTATTTCTTAAAGTTTATGAAGAATTTTACCAACAACATATTTTTCCTTTAAACAAAAAATAATTTCATAAGGATATGTGTCTAAATTTTTTTTTGGGTCAAAGATATATGTCTCAGCCTGACTTTATAATCCACAGCTTGGGCTATGGGCATCGAGTTTTTAATGTGTATGTCTGGAGATGAGATATGAATAGACGAGTGTAGGAAATTCTTGCAAAGTTTTATAGTGACCATTTCATATTTGATCTAATTAGTTAAAAAAATATATTAGAGGTTTAACATTATTCATCAAACTGGCTATATCTAATATGGAAGTTCTAAGAGCCAAAACAAACAAACAAAAAAACTGGAGAAAAGAAAAGCATCTCACCGTCTATCTCTCCATATATTCATGTTCCCATTTCAACGTTTGACTCTTCCATTATACCGTCCTTGTCCAGTTCAAAGTTCTATTCATTGCCTACTCTTTCTACTTCCTTATCTTGTCCTTCGGTTGCATCTAATTCAAATTTAAATTCTTTATCTTCTCATTCTTCCCACGTTCCTTATGTCTCTCGCTCACCGTTGCCAACACAAACCCCAAGCTCAGGTCTTCTTTTACACTCCAACCATAACACTGTCTCTTTAAACCCTGCTATTGTTCTCGCTACAAACTCTAATACAGTCCCCTTTACAAATCTTAATTTAGCTAGCACTTCTGACCTAGTCTCTCTCTCTTCTCCCACTATTATTTCTAATCCTCCTCTATCAACTCGTCTTTGTCTTCTAACCCAGGGCCACCCTTGGCCTTTCCCAAACTACCTCATACTTCTTTCCCTTTTCATCCTATTATCACAAACTACTTCTCACAACTAAATTATCACACGCTCCAAAAATAATATTTTCAAATCTAAACTTCCCTTCAACCTAGCCACATCCAAACATCCCCTCACACCTAGCCTTGAACCTACTTGTCTATTTCAAGCCCTCAAACATAATGAGTGGCATTTGGATATGTCTCTTGAATTTGAAGCACTTGTATAGAATGACATTTGGTCTCTTATTCCCAAACCCCCCTCAGCAAATATTGTCGATTATAAGTGGGTTTATAGAGTTAAAAAGACTTCTCTCGGGTGAGATTGAATGTTACAGAGCCCACCTCGTTGCTAAAGGCTTCTCTTAACGTCTTGGCTTTGATTACACAAAGACTTTGAATCTCGTGGTTAAACCTCTAACGGTCTATTCGATTCTTACTATTGTATTGTACCATCACTGACTACTTAAGCATATGGATGTCAATAATGCATATTTTTAGAGGACGCTTTATGATGAAGTCTATATGAGTCAACCTCATAGTCATGGTGATTTGATGCATCCTAGTTATGTGTACAAACTTCACAAGGCTATCTATAGTTTGAAACAAGCACCACGTGCTTGGTATCATGAGCTTGCTACATTTATGTTATCTTATAGTTTTATCAATTCAAAAGTTGATGGTTCATTGTTTATCTATCACTTACATGGCATTGTAGCATATTTTCTTGTCTATGTGGATATCTTGCTACTCATAGGAAATCAAGTTTCCTTTTCATCTAGTTTTTGTGCTGCACTAGTTGACTAATTCTTTTTTAAGGATCTCAAGCAATCATTCTATTTTTTGGGCATTAAATTCATCCCTTACAAAAATGGACTCTTCCTCTCACAACACAAGTACATAAGAGATTTATTAGACAAAACAACCATGGATGGCGCCAAGGTGCAAATACTCCCATGTCAACCTCAATTTGTCTCAAACTTGATGATAGTTCAAATGCCACTGAATATCGAAATATCATAGGTGCCCTATAATACTTGTCTATGACTAGACTTGACATTAAATTTATTGTCAATAAATATGCACAATTCTTGTATTATCCATCCTTCCTTCACCTTCAAGTGGTCAAGTGGATATCGAGGCATCTTAAATCCACCATTAACTTTGGCCTTCATCTTAATTTCACTTCATTGTTGCAATTGCATGCTTTTTCTTATACAGATTGGGTTAAAAAATTTGATGACCGAATCTCCACGTCACTTAGTATTCATTGGCTCCAATGTTATTTTTTAGTCATTAAAGAAACAACGCTCAGTTGCTAGATCTTCTACTGAGTTCGAATATAAGGCGATTGCATCTATTGTTGTTAAATTGACTTGGCTACTCAATCTTTTTCAAAAACTTAGTATTTCATCTTCTCAAACTCTAATTATTCACTGTAATAATATTGGGGTCACTTATCTCTACGTTAATTCTCTTTTTCACTATCATACGAAACATATTACTCTTGATTATCAATTTGTTTGGAAACGTGTCTCGTCTAATCAATTTCGGGTATTCATGTTTCATCCAGGATCAGCTAATGGATCTTCTTACCGAACCTCTTCCGTCTTCTCAACTTTGTCTTCTTGGGTCCAAGATTGACCTTCTTGATGGTATGCCAATCTTATAGGGGTGAGATACAAACAAGGGTTCATAATAGTCTTTGTATTTAAGTTTCAAATATTTAAATTCTTGATACTTAATCTTATCCATAGAATTAGTCAATTTTGTTGTAACCATATAGTTACTACCATTGTTGTATATATATACACAGTCATAGATTAATAATAGTGAGTTTTCATTTTCTGCCATTCCTTCATTGTCTTTAGGGAGCTCTAATGGATTTCAACTGTGGTCTTATCTGGGTTCCGGAGTTTTTCTTCATTGAATGCTTTGTAGATATCTTCAACTGTTTTCTGAAAAACTAGCTTAGGCTGTTGCACCTTTTGTGATCCTTCTTCAAACAAAGTCAGTATTCCTCCATTTCCACAACCACCAGCCGATGACTCCAAGTGTGATGCTCCAATTGGGTTGTTCGTTCCAACCAAAGTCTTCTTTTAGATTTCTCCTTATCCACTCTTTGCGTCCTAAGGAGTGGAACGTTGTCGTTCCTACTGGGTTAAGGAACTTTTGCCATATTCTTTTGCCAATTTTTTGTCCTGACGTCCAAGCAAAAGTCCATAAATTTATTGTTTTTGTAATGGTCTTCTTTAACATTTATTCATTTTATTTTCTATTTTTAGTCCCTCCAACTAAACACATCTTAATTATGCATTCTCCTAAAAAAAAATAAAAATTGGAACATAAACATTTAGTCACTTACGTATTTGATGATACTACTCGGAGAGTATCAGAAAGTTTGATATAGATTTAATTTATATTTTAATAAAATCAATTAATAGAATAACACAAATAAGAAATATCGCAATTTATTTTTTTATAATTAAAAATTATTTTATAATATTAATAAAAATTTATCTACAAGTGATAATAATTAGAAATTTTAGTAATACTCAAATACGAACAATAGAAATTTTAATCTACCGTGACACTATTATAATAATATCTTTATATTCAAAAATCCGATGAGCGTGAGCTCGCGTCAGGTGTCAGGCAGGCTAACTTATGGTGTATTATATATATATATATATATATATATATATAGTTGCTACACTCCAGAAAAATGAAAATTATGAGTTATTCGACTAGAATTTGAGTTCGTCGCTACCATCGTTTTAAGTGCAGCTTCAGAGAACATTATTAAGCCCGATGCAGAACGGTCCCATTCCACGTTTCTCTGTTTTTATTTAATGTGTCTTCTGACTTCTCCGCTCGATGCTTCGTTGGAGTGAAAAATAGAGCGCGCATCTAGGGTTTTGGACTCTTTTGGTAGTGTTTTTACCATTGTTGAGAAGCACTTTTGTGTAGTGAATCAATGGCCTGCGTGTACATACCGGTGCAGAATTCTGAGGAAGAGGTCAGGGTTGCTTTGGATCAGCTCCCCAGGGATGCTTCTGACATCCTCGACATTCTCAAGGCGGAGCAAGCCCCTCTCGATCTCTGGCTTATCATCGCGGTTCGTTACCTGCTCCAAAAAAATATTATGCCTATTTGCCCGGCTTCAAAATTCTAGTTGCAAGTGTAATCAAGCTGAAACGCATGCAACTTTAATTCGAGGATTTCATGGAATTTAATTAATGTTTCATAAATTAATGTCAATATTAGTGAGCTTTGTCGGGGAGGGGGTTGGTGAATGGGTTTGCTAATGCAATGCTGATTTTGGCTTTCTTCCCGGACAACTAGTATTGTTACTTAGTGCCTCCGTTTGTGCACGCGTGCCATTAACAGGATTCACTTTGAAGATAATTAATACTCAAAAAAAGTCTCGAGGACTACGTCGATTGGCATTTTGATAAAAGAAAAACTCGTTTCTTTATAATTTAGAAATGTTTATATAAAATGGGAGACTTAAGTTGTACACTGACTGGAAACAAAGGGATGCATTGGTTAGAGACAAGTTCCAAAGGTTGGTGCCTCATTGTTGGAGGTTGAAAATGTAAATACTAATTTCTCATTCATTGGTTGAAAAATTCTGAAGATGACCGGGTCTGAAGATTTTTTTTTAACAAGGATATAAGCCTTTTGGTTTGTCTTCTTTGGTTGGATGTGACTATATATATAGTTATACAAGATTGAACATATTTGCGTCTATGATCTAATTGTTCTTCTGATGCTTTTTTGATGATTCTTCTTTTTTCCCTTTTATGCCAGCTAGGGCAGGCAACAACAATGCTACATTCATTTTTTCCTTCTTTAAATATAGAATCCAGATATTCATAACCATCTGTTGATTATTTCATAATTCTATATATTTGTGTCATTTCAGTTTCAATAGTATGTGAGTTGTAGCAGGTTCTGGATTTCTTTTCATTAAATTGATGCAAATATCTATTTAGCAGTTTTCCTTTTATCTGTTTATCTGGCTTATCAACTTTCCCAGCCTGTCATTTGTATTTTCTTCTTACGCCACAGAGGGAGTACTTCAAGCAGGGAAAAGTTGATCAATTTCGCCAGATTTTGGAGGAAGGATCCAGTCCTGGTATACCTTCTTTTTGTCTTTTTGACATACTTTTTCAAATTGAGTGTGGAACTGGTGTGCTTATTCTAACGACCTGATTGTCTTTGTTATTGTTTGACATTATGTATTAAAATTTAATATAACTCAACTGTATGGGTTGTTTTCTCCTCATTTTGCAGAAATTGATGACTATTATGCTGATGTTAGATATGAGAGGATAGCTATCTTAAATGCTCTTGGGGCCTACTATAGCTACCTTGGAAAAATAGAGACAAAACAAAGAGAAAAGGAGGAACATTTCATTTTGGCAACACAATATTACAACAAAGCGTCAAGAATTGACATGCATGAGCCTTCAACCTGGGTTGGAAAAGGTGAATATATATGTGATTATATATGTTTTGAGTTTGTTTCAATGTAAAATGGCTGTGAACAATAAGTTCATAATGAGGGAGATTGTTAGATTTATCTTGGATTGGGTTGTGGTTATATTTAATTGATGATTTCACAATGTTCACTCTGCAACAGCTCTAGGTTTCCTAGTAAGTGTCCTAGCAACTGAATGTTATGGCACCTGAATATCATAGCAACAACAGATTTATTGCTCTTGCCCTTCTTTCAATGTTTACAATTATGACCCAGCTTCTTCCCCTCGAGACCACTTTCATTTGATCTAGTAATTTTGCAATTTAGTCAATCTCATTTAGTTGTGTATCTCTCTGCATATGAGTGTTCTTAGCATGTTATACGTTGGCTGTCCAGAATACTTGTATTTTGAATTATGTTTAGTTGGCATAGGCTCATAATTTAGTGTTTTAAAATTTAAAATGGTGGTTATGCACTGAAAATGCCTTGCAGATTGATATTCTGATATTTATATTGACTATTCTTACAAGTTACAGGGATCTTTATAGATTGCTTTGTTCTTCTTACTATTACATTTTATGCATGTATATGGAGTAGTTTCTTTACTCTTCTTTTTCTCTATGATGTGTATGTTTATATATTTAGCATGTTGGCTATTGAGAACATCTGTATTTTGGGTCGTTATGCTGAAACATGTTTACAATGTGATGTTTAGGAATTACAATGTTGTTTTGTGCGCAATGGCATTAAGATTACCTTATTGTCATCAATATTGATCTTGTCTTACATTTATGTTTTGTCATGAGAAGAGTGGGTGATGCACTGCAGATACTTATGAACTTGATGCTTACAGGTCAGCTCTTACTAGCAAAGGGTGAAGTAGATCAGGCATCTGCTGCATTTAAAATTGTGTTAGATGGAGACCGTGATAATGTTCCTGCTCTTCTAGGCCAGGTATATCATATTCTTCTGAAAAAGTGATCATAATAAGGGTGTGCACATATATACAGCCTTTTAGCTTAACTTGTTGGTGATCTCACTAATGCTATACTGAGTTTTTGAATATGCTTACAAGTTATCTTCTTTACTTTGAATATTTGGTTCTGAAAGAAAAAAATCCAGTGAATAGGCTTAGCATTTACTGCCTTTACTAATTATTTATCTACATTGGATTGATCTGCAATAAGAAGTGCAGCATTTGAGGGTGAAAAAGGTAACTAATAGAGCCTCAGGAGGTTGTCTCTGCCTCCTACCCTTCCAATGATGTTGCTGCATCTTGACAAATCAGAAACTAATTGAAGTCAAACAATTAGTCACAATCACCAAAATTCTTTTCGTGTTAGTTATTTGTTCAAGGAATTCTCATTGAATAGTCACTAAACCGTCTTTATAAAGTAGATGACTAATACTGGGTCTTCTTTTCTCAATAATTTTTTCTTATATGAAATCTTTTGGATGACTAATAAGGGACGTAATTGGAATTAAATATCTTGGTTTCTTAGAATTTCATTGGGCTACATGTTTTGCATCTTAACTCTTCTGTAGCAAACTGAAAAACTGAAGATGAAAAAATCCAATGAAAGAATTACACAGGGTCAAGGGATCAAAATGATCAATATTGTGTCAATAGATGAACACCAAAGATTTGCTTCATCCACAAAGCCCATATAAGGCCTTATCCTGTCATACATGTGTTGTGTGCTTTTGGAGTTTGAAACTAACAGTCATCTTTTTCTACGTTGTGAGGTAGCCTGAGTAGTTTTAAAAGAAGCCTTTTGATCTTGTGGAGTAGTGGTTTTGACTTGATACTTTGAAGAACTTTTTCTTTTTTGTATGCATTATGGATGTTCTGTGAAGAAGAAGGATTTGCGGAAGTCTGCTATATTTTCTGTAATCTCCAGAATTTAGTTATAGGCTAGCATCTATTTTGGAATGGGGTTTTGTTATGACTTTTACAGGTTTAAGCTATGGCTTCTCTAGGAGAGATTTCTTAGGGCCTATTTGGCTGTGCTTCTATTTTCTACTTCTTTTCAAAATGGTTTTTTCAAATGGAGTTTCAGAAAAAGCGCTGTTATAAAGAAACAAAAAGTGTTTGGCCAATCTACAAAATCACTTTTTACTGTGAAATTACTAAAAAAGGACATGCTTAGAAATTATTTTTTAAGTAATATTAATTTTGGCTATTTTATTTTTGTAATATATTAAATTTTTTTTGTTTACCCAAAACATTTTTTAACCAAAAAGAGGATTATTATAATTTTTAAAATAAAAAATATATATTTTATTTTTTTTCTTATACATATAGTGTTTCTCTTTCTTTTATTAAAAAGGAAAAAAATGAGTTTTAAAATTAAACTTGGCAAAATTATATCCTACATTAGTACCAATGATAATGAGGGTCAGGAGGAGAGAAAAGGGGGTGGGGGGAGGGAGAGAGATGGGAATGATAAGAGTTTTTAAAAAGACAAGGTTTGTAATCTTTTATTTTAAGAGAGGATATTTTTGTCCATAATGAAATTAATTTTTTACTTCTACTTCTGCATCAATAGAGAAGCTCCAAATTGCTGCTTCTCTATTTCAGCAGAAAAATTGCTTCTACTAACATTTAAAAGGAGGTTTGGGTCTTGGCTAAATAGGATGAAAAAAAGTGCTGTTTTTAAAAATAAGCAACTTCTTTTGCAAAAGAAGCTAGGCCAAACAGGCTATTAGTTGTTGGAAAGCTCTCTTCAGCTAATGTGATTTTCTATTTCTTACTTCTTCTTTTTCTTCTCTCTCTTAGAGGAACTTGTTATCCTCTTTGGTTTCTTCTCTTTAGCCAGCATTTTTTTAAAGCTTTTTATGGGATAGGGCTGTAATTGATGCTGAGTATTTGAAAATGAGGCGTACTGCTATTTATTAAAATGTTACAGTTGGGCCACTGTGCTGATGATATTTATTCACCTTCTTGTTCTTCTCTTTCATTTTCTTGAGTAATTCTTATTTATCAGGGAAAAGATAAGTACATTTGGAACTTGGTAGGCATAATTCAATCAAATATATCCTTTATTCATGTTATAGAAACCCTCCGCTCTTTGCTGCCATAGACTTTGAAACAGTGGATGGTTGAGTTTTCAAAGTTGGATAGCAGAGTGAATTTCTTTGTGCTTGGAGCTTGAATTGTGTTGATTTATATGCATCGATTGTCCCATGCAAAACTCTTCATTCAATTTGTAACGTGACATATTTTTCACTCTTGAAGGTCAGCAATGCTGGTTTATCTTCATGCATTCTCTTAATATTACTGTACATACTATCAAGCAATTATTTACATTTATTGTTCACTAGGAATTTAAAGTGGCTATGTTTTAGCTTACCTATGATGTACTTGATTCCATCTACAGTCTCTCTGTTCTGTGATTGCTCAAGCATGGAGTAAGTTTGAGGCCTGTCTATGTTATGGCATACACTTCTTGTAATAACTTTTCTGAACATCTACAGGCATGTGTAGAGTTCAATCGTGGACACTATTCTGATTCACTCGAGTTGTACAAGGTATGTAATATAGCCCTATTCTTTGCTTGTGGGAAGCAATTTTTTTCATCAAGGGATTATATATGTGCATGCATCTATTTATATACTATGGTTCTGTCATCTATCTATATACTAAAGATGAAGACACTTTTGTACAGTAAAATAAGATACTTGGTTATGTTGCCATGTGGCATGTTAAAATTACCATATCATCCTGTTCTCATTGCACTCTATGATTTGTTCGTTTCTGGCTCTGTGGACTTTATTCATTTTTTACCTTATGAACCCATCAGTGGACCCCATTTCTTTTCTCTTACTTTTATTGATTAACAAGTCATTTGTGTCATTTATGAAAGAATTGTAAACCTATTCTAATCCATAATCAGTAAAAAAAATTGTTTTGCTATTTAAAATAATTTGTTCTGGTAAATATTTACTTTTCTTATGAATGAAGCTCTCAATTGAACTAGAACTATTGGCCTATTTTCTGGTTAGAAATATTAGTTTTATCTTCTTCTTTTTAAACAAATTTTCTCAAACTTCAAAGTTAGATTTATTAATTTTTAAAAAATAAAGATACATTCTTTTAATGTTTTCAACCAGAGTATAGGCAGTAGAAATTTCAAAAATCATCCTACATTTTACCATTTAAAAATATATTTATATCTTAACACTAAATAAATATTAATCTATGATTTAAATGGCTTTTTGTATTTCATTTCCATAATATATTTGCGTGTAATTATAAATTTAAAATTAATAATGTAATTTATAAATTAAATTTTTATACCCACAGCATTATGCAGGATCCTTGCTAATTGAGCAATAAATTCAACTGCACCATTTTGGAACTAGACCAGTGTTAGGGCAGTTTCTAACTTCTATAGGATTAGATTTTTGTGTAACCACTCTTTGAACATATAACTGTGTGACATCATTGATAATTTGACATGCATGCTAAAATTCATGTAGATTGGGGATCAGTCCTGAAGGTGGTGTTGTGTAAAAATCTAATATAGTATATTTGAATGGATTAGATAAATGATATGAAATCATATGGGTGCGTTAACTGAGAAGAGATTTTATCCAAATGCTGGGTTCATGGAAATAGAGCCATGTGAAAGTTAATAATGGATGTAAAAACTTTATGCCATTATCATTTCTGGCACATTCTTTTCTTGTAGCAGCTCTTCTGCCTATAAACACAACTTGATAGCAGTTTTTACTTTTGATTTACAAACCTAAAGAGGGCATTGCAAGTTTATCCTGATTGCCCTGCTGCTGTGAGACTCGGCATAGGTCTATGCCGTTACAAATTAGGTCAATTTGAAAAAGCTCAACAGGCATTTGAGCGTGTTTTGCAGGCAAGTAAATTTTATTAATTGCTAATGCATCAACTGTTGAGTCATTTTGCTGGTGCTGATGATTTTTTGCTTTAATTTTTTTTTCCAGTTAGATCCAGAAAATGTTGAGGCACTTGTTGCACTTGCAATAATGGATTTGCGCACCAATGAAGGTACCCATTTCCTGCCTGTGTCATGTTCTTATGCAATATATGTTTTTGTTATTATATATATGGCGAAACTAGCTTCTCATTTAGTGGGCTAATTCTGATACTGTATGGCATCTTTCAGCTGCTGGAATTAGGAAGGGAATGGTAAAAATGCAGAGGGCATTCGAGATATATCCCTACTGTGCAATGGCTTTAAATTATCTAGCAAATCATTTTTTCTTCACCGGTCAACATTTTTTAGTTGAGCAATTGACTGAAACTGCACTGGCTGTTACCAATCATGGTCCAACAAAGTCACATTCTTATTACAATTTAGCTCGATCTTACCATAGCAAGGTAGGAAACAACATCCTTGTGAAATTTGACTGTTTTTCTGTTGTTGGCTTAATTCTGTAGGAGGTTTGAGGAGAATGATTATTTTTGTTTGATTTCCAATATGAAGTAATGCTCTAGTCTGTCTCTGCGAGTGGGTGCATCATAAAATTCACTCATAAGTCATAACACAAACTGAGCTGCAACTTTGTTATTCATTTCCCCCCAGGGGGAGTGGTTTGATATGCATCACTTCCTGAATAGTTTGTGACTTAGGCTTCTGCACAAGAAAATAAGCCTGGTAAAAGGAGGGGAAGAAGTTACAAACTTTTTGGTCTAATTTCCTAAGATCAAAGCTATGAAGATTGCTTCTTAAGTAGTTCTTACTTTCGGAAAGTATAAGTGGAAGAAAAGAATGCTTAAGCAAGCTCTTTTTGCTTATTGAGATATACTAAAAAACACGTGTATTAATTATTCTCACCTATCTAGCACTATTTTTTAGTTTTGAAAGAAGCTATTTATTATTGTCTTTATTACCCCATTGACTACACCTTGGTTCTCTTCTTAACTTCCTTGCCTTTTGAGGGTAATTCTAAAATTTAATATGTTCATCTATCCCTCATGTTTTTGCTGTGTTAATTTCAAGATCTAGTGTTGCTGAAGGCACTGGTCTTTTCTTTGACTGTAGGGAGACTATGAAAAAGCCGGACTGTATTACATGGCATCTGTCAAGGAAGTCAACAAGCCCCATGAGTTTGTGTTTCCTTATTATGGTCAGTTGCCACATATTGATTTGAAAATTTATACTGTTTTTAAGTTTGTTTTCTGTCTTCGAAAGTATTAGAATTTACTTTACTATAAAATTGTTCCAATAAACATTTTCCTTGCCTCTTATGGCAATGAGATATATCCAGATTCTTTAGCCCTCTCTTTTCAACAGGAATTGTAGATCTCTCATGTGCTTTCATATCAAAACATGCAGAATCTGTTTTATTATTATCTATTCCTATAAAACGTTATAATTATTAATTCAATTGCAGTGATTACCATACATGGCCTGTGATTGTGTAATGTTCAATAATGTAACAATGTGGCATGATGATATGAGTTGCTATATCTTATGCTTTAATATGATACGGATTATAAGTAGTATCTCAAATATATTTTCATAGGGTCATTAATATTGCTCTCCTAATTCACTGTCCTAATTTCTTGAAGTTGGTTACAGGTTTGGGACAAGTTCAATTAAAGTTGGGTGATTTTAAAAGTGCACTCTCAAATTTTGAGAAGGTTTTGGAGGTGTACCCAGATAATTGCGAGACTATAAAAGTGAGTGCATAAAGCCGAAAGGGTGTTGATCTTCTGCCTTTTGGCATCTTCTCTTTTGTGGGATTTGAATGCTCACATGATGAAAAATTAAAAAGTGTCCTTAATATTCTGAATTCTGAGTGTAGTGTGAGGTGTAGGATAGGGAAATATCTGTTGAGGTTGAAGAGATATGCTTTTTTTGTTGAAATTTATTGACAATTGGAATCTTTCCTTGGTTTCATCTTTGTCGCTTGATTATCATGTCCCCTTCCTTGTTTTGAAATGTCTTTTTTCTTACAGGCAGTTGGACATATTTATGTTCAGCTTGGTCAGACTGACAAGGGCCAGGAATTTATGAGAAAAGCTACAAAAATTGATCCACGTGATGCCCAGGTGAAAGATTCTGGTATTTAGTTTTGCTAAAATTCTTTAAAAAACTTTCCTTGCGAAGATTTAAATTCAAACTGCTGTCAGTGTTCCACCCATTGTCACATGTCTGCCTAGACATGTATGCTCACTGATGGACCTCTGCCTTTTTCTGCAAAAAAATGTTTTGTAGGTTCCAAGTTGTAATGCCTTTAGTTGGGTTAATGAGAATATAGAATAATACAATTAACATTTTATTTTTCTATCTTCTTTTTAGTATTATCCGTTTCAGGCATTGGCCAAGATGTCTTTAATCTAGAATAATCATAAAATCGTATGTCTAAAAGTGTTCTCTGTTATAAATTTGAAAATGTCTGATAAATGGTCCCAAGAAGTTACCTAATATTGATGGACATTCTTTTCCTCATCTATATTTCTTATTCTGTCAAAAAGTTGAATCTTCTCTTGACAATTTAAGCTTTTAGCATTACTCCCTTTTTTCCATAAATTTAATAAAACTTCAGTACAAGTTATGATGCGCATGTGCATTGTGCACACTTCAAGCCCAAGGAGTTTTTGTGTGAGGGGGCATGTTAGATTGGTACTTGAAAAGGTATTGCAAATTCTGTGTTCTTCACTAACCCATAAGTAGTTTTGGTGAATCATTTCTTTCATCAATACTTGCATGAGTTCTTTCTTTTCCTGACTTGATTCTTTATTTTTAATCTTTCTCATTTATTAAACTCCATGAGATTCATTAAATTAATCCTCTCACGTCTCTAAGACTTAAGTTTATTAGATGAGCAATTGTCATTCTTTGACTGTTGGTTTACTCTTGCAATTCTTTTCACTGTATTCAGGCATTTCTTGAACTAGGAGAATTATTAATTTTGTCTGACACTGGAGCTGCTTTGGATGCATTCAGAACTGTAAGTGGCGAAGAGCTTATTATATGTTGTTCTTTTGTGGTTTGCAAATGTTGTCTTCTTGGTATGTAAAATAAACACTTTATTATTGAAGTCCCAGAATATTCTTATAATCTAAAATTTGAAAATCTGTTACAGGCTCGTATTCTTTTTAAGAAGGGAGGTCAAGAAGTACCAATTGAATTACTCAATAATATCGGCGTCCTTCAATTTGAAAGGGGAGAATTTGAGGTTTCTGCTGCTCTCTAAAAGTTGACATTCTCATGTTATGGCCCCCTTTTTGGCACTCTCACATAACTAAGCTCCTGAGTTTTTATGTTGTGTCAGCTTGCTCAACAAACTTTTAAAGAGGCTCTAGGTGATGGAATATGGCTTTCTTTCATTAATGATGAAAAGATGTCATTTGTTGATGCTGCTGCATCTACTCTTCAATTCAAGGACATGCAATTATTTCATGACCTTGAAAGTAATGGTCACCATGTGGAAGTATCTTGGGATAAAGTCACAGTACTCTTTAACCTGGCCAGATTACTCGAGCAGTTAAACATATCTGGAGTTGCAAGTGTATTGTATCGCCTGATCTTGTTTAAGGTATGTGTGCGTATGAGAGCAACATTTAGTGCATCAATATGCATATCTCTATGTGGTGTATTTGACACTCATGCATTAGAGACTTGAGAAAGGAGTAAAAATGTTGGTAATTTGGCAATAAAGTTGCTGTATACATCTTGGCTGTATCTTTAGTTTGTCTTTTTTTTTCCTGGTAATTAGTTATGTTATAAACTAAATCAACATTACCCGAAAGCCATTTGATAGTGTGTTTGCAAATTTTGGATGGGATACATTCAATTACGTATTATGATTCTAACTTTGCAAAAACAATGTATTATTGTTGTTATTATTTCTCCTTTCTTGTACATAAATCCTTTAAACTTAGTCTTGTTGTTAGTTAGGATCATCACATGAAACTTCTCTTATTATTAGTGATAAAGCTTTATCCTAAATTTATCTTTCATTAGGGTGTGCTTTATAAGCATACTCAATTTTGAATTTGTAGAAACTAAGAAAGAAAGAGACTGTTTGGAAGGCGTAAGAGGATAGGCTTAATTCTAACACTCTCCCTCAAGTTAGAGTATATAAATTATATGCACCAACAACAACAATCACTACCAAGACTTTTTTCACTAAGTAGGGTCGACTACATGGATCAAACAATGCCACATTGACCTATTATAAAATTCTTGCATATTTTTCATTGCACTCAAACTTCGATGTAGCGACTTTTGCTCTTTTAACACTATATTCGAATTGTACAGCGCGCTACTTCCAAGCAACAATTTAACCATAACACTATCGCTTTGTTGATTCATGTTCATGTAAATTCGACAAAGTTTGACGTTGGCTGTTGTAAAGCTAACACAATCCTTATCTTTTATCCGGGCTTGAGACCGGCTATACATAAATTATATGCACCAAACTTGTTATAAATATAATTGATACAAGGAGCTATAGGGGACTTGGTAAAGATATTTGCTAACTAGTCATTTGAGTTAAGTAAGCTTGTAGTAATGTAAGTAGACAAAATCTTTTCTCCAATGGAATGACAATCAATCTTTTCTTGAGACAGGCTATAAAGAAATTATATGCACAAAACTTGTTATAAATATAATTGATACAAGGATCTATTGGGGACTTGGTAAAGATATTTGCTAACTAGTCATTTGAGTTAAGTAAACTTGTAGTAATGTAAGTAGACAAAATCTTCTCTCCAACGAAATGACAATCAATCTTTTTATGCTTGGTCCTTTCATAAAAAACAAGATTGAAGGCTATATGAAGGGTAGCTTGATTGTCGCAAGTTAGTTGCATCTAAGTGATCTTCCTAAACTTCAACTCTTGAAGTAGTTGCTTAAGCCAAATAAGTTCACATGTAGCTACAGTCACAGTATGATACACAGCTTCTGCACTAGATTTAACAACGGCATCTTGTTTCTTACTCTTCCAGGAAACTAGATTTTCTCTACTGAGAATGCAGTACCCAAAAGTGGATCACTTGTAAGAGGGAGAACTTGCTCAATCTACACCAATGTCACCAATTACCTATGTATTAGTTTTGTCCTCATACGGCAACCCTTGGCTTGGTGCTCCTTTTAAGATATCTTAGAATGCAAACCACAACATCCTAATGACTATCACACAAAGATTGTAAGGACTGACTAATGACACTAAAAGCGAATGAAATGCTGTGTCAAGTAATCATCAGATAATTCAGCATACCAGCAAATCTCCATTATCTACTAGGATCTGCTAGTGGCTCCCCTATCTTGGTAATAGTTTGCATTTGGATCCATAGGCATATCAACATGTCTACAATTCAATATGCTTGTTTTCTCCATGTGGGAGTTCCTATTTTATCTCGCTATCCTAGGAGATTTTGCTATTAGTTAATTTAGATATTTTTTGTAATTATTATATTCCTATTTTGTAGTCAAACCTTTCAATTGTGTATAGTAATTTTTTGTGTGGCAAGGATCAAGGAGAGAAATAAGAGATTTTGATCTCTCTACCTTTTGTATATATTGCGAGCTGTATACCCAATTTTATTAGAAGAAATAAAAAGTTTTTTCTTCCAGAAATTTACATGATATTAGAGCGTAAAACTTAAACCACCAAAACCTGCATCTCTACCCCTACCTTAATGCAGCCCTATCGTATCATCTGTCATGCCATCGGAATCTAGCACCTTTCCAGTGTAGGTAAAATAAGCAATGTGAGACTAAAGAATATACAGCTTAGCCCTTTAGCCTACTTTTACTTAATTCTAACAGAAACCAATCCATCCCTGCTACAACCACTGCCTCCACCACCGCCTGCCTCCATTGTTTGCGCCATTCATCACAGCTGCAATCTCTCCCTACGTTTCAGTTATTACTGTTTTGCTTCTACTATCATTTTCACCTTCTATTTGCATATGGAGGTGGCCTTATTTTTTTAAAATGATTTCATTTTATTTAGGACTCAAATCTTAGTCATAATCATAGTTGTCAAATCGCAAATTGAAAAGCTTAATTTTGAACCGTGAATTGTAAATCATATCGAACTGTATGATTCAAGAACAAATTGAAAAATAACTTGAAATATATAGTATAAATATGCTAGCAAACCTCTTGTATATCAGAGGTTTACTCACGGAAAATTCAGAACTTAATTCTTCTGAATTAAGTTCTCATTCATACTTCTTGTATTTTCTATTTTTTATTATTCAGTTAGGTTTATTTTGAATATAATTGCTTCCAAGTTATTAGGTGGCAGCAGTTTAGCAGTAGTTGTGGAAGTTCTTTCCCCATTTTCCCTGTGTTCCTTGTTTTTAGGAGGTGGTTACTTCCATCAACCTTGTATTTAGGAATTGAACTTATTCAATGGGAATTATTAGAAAGTTTTATGCAAAAATCTGAGAATTATCTCAGGAGATGGATGGTTCTCTCTAAGCAACCAGCATTATAGGTAGACATAAGAACCGCCTAACCCTTCTCCTAACCCAGTTAACTCAGCAAATTGTCTCATTACCCGATCCATATTTAGGGGCCACAAGAAAATAATATACTCAAAATAAATATTTACCTCAAATATTTAAGAAAAGTAATCAAATATAAGTCTTAAATAAGTCATAAACTCAAAATTAAGTTCATAAATAATAAATTCCTAAATAAGTGAACTAGTGAAATATAGTCATCATTCTCATGATCAATATCACTATCACAGTCCACAAATTCACACCATAGACCACACCTCAAAACAAAGTCACACAGCAGACCAAAGCAACACCACAGTCCACACTAACAATTCACACACCACACTTCACATGCCGTGGCAGCAAAGCAATGCAAAGGAGAAACAGAGAAGGTATTTAATGGAATAAGAAAGAGAGAAGACAGAGAACAGAGGAGTTTCCTTGGTGCCAAGTTTTGACAAGAGAAAACTGTTGAAGATTCTTGCTTATCTTGAAAAGTATTTATCAAGATATTAGAATTAATTTAGATATGGTCAAAGTTTGTTTTATTTATTTTATCCTTATCATCAAGGATATAATAGGCGCTATTATCTCTTATTTTCATGTAATGGTCTTGTATCCTGATTTATTGGGATTTAACAATCTAGAACTCTCCTATTTTTTCTGGAGGTTGTGTATCTCGATTGTATGAGTAGAAATAGTAAAACTCTGTTCTTCTCTTCGTCTTTGGTATTTCTTTGCACATGGTATCAGAGTTGGGATATTGTTGAGAGGAGGATATATGGCCAACTATAGATAGGCCTTTACTAGGTAAAGCAAGGAAGGCTAGGCAGAGAACGCTGCTGTGTCCTCCATTGCGCCAAGCCTTACAATTAACCCATCCATTCCTATCCAGTCAGCCACAGCATTTGATAACTCTCCCCTTTAGATTACGTCCTATAAGTTGAATGGGCGAAACTTTCTCCAGTGGTCACGGTTCGTCTAGATAGGGGGGATACGCAGGAGAGGGAAGATTGGCTTTCTCAATGGCACAATACAAAAACCTGAACTGGCTGATCCATCGTTTGCTACTTGGGATGTTCAGAATGCACTAGTCATGTCGTGGCTGATAAACTCGATGGAGGAACATATTGGGTCTCTATATCTTATCTACACAACAACCAAAGACATTTGGGATAAGGTGAGGATCACTTACTTTGATTTGAAAAATTTAGCACAATTATGTGAATTAAGGGATAAGGCTAGAAGTCTCAAATAGAGAAACTTGAGTGTTACAGAATATTATCTACATTGACAAAAATTTGGCAGGAATTAGATTTGTTTGAATCTAATGAATGGTTTGATAAGTGTCAGGAAAAGTATGTTAAATTGGTAGAGAAGACCAGAACCTATGATTTTTCTTGCAAGACTAAAGTAAGATCTTGATGAGGTTCGAGGAAGACTCCTTGGGATAAGACCTCTGCCTCGGATTGAAGAAATCTTCTCTAAGGTTTGAAGAGAAGAAAGCAGGAGGAAGGTTATGCTTGGAGAAAACATCCAACCTAAAATTTCTGCCTTGGTTATTTCAAGAAATCAAGAATCGAATCGGAAACCAGAAAACTCAAATGAGCAAAAATGCACCAGAAAAGAAAACCCATGGTGTGACTATTGTCAAAAACCCGTGCCTATCAATCTACTGCAGAATCTTTTGATAAAAAAAACAGAGAACATTTAGGCAATATTAATCTTAACAAAGAATAAATTGAACGCCTCTATAATTGCTCAACTCAGAGAAACCCTCTGCTACCTCCTTTATTATCTTAATCATAGTCAAACCAAAGTAAGAATTGTAGATGGATCTTTATCTCCCTAGTGCTGGAATTGGGACTATTAAATTAAATTCAACCATTATTTTTAAAGATGTATTATATGTTCTCAATCTGTCATCTAATCTTCTATTAGTAAGCAAGATTTTTAAAGACTGCAATTGTAGTGCTGTTTTCTCACAAGGACAATGTATTTTTTAGGACCAGACCTTGGGGAAGATTGGCAATGCTAAAGAAAAAGAGGACTATATTACTTTGATGTGGATGATAAACAAGCTCTGGCTATTAGTTGAGACTCCTCCTCAAGACAAAGTCAAGTTATGTTATGGCACTTTAGGTTAGGCCATCCAAGTTTTAGCTATTTAAAGCACTTGTTTCCTTCTCAAGTTTTAAATTTAATGACAATTTTCAATGTGAAATTTGCCAATTAGCCCAACATCAAAGATCCACATTTAAACCGAAACCATGCAAGGCCACTAAACCTCTCATACCCACAACGTATATTCAAAATGTTGATTTATAACCTTTATAGATAGCCACACCCGTGTATATTGGTTATACTTGCTCAAAGATAAATCAAAAGCTGAAAAAACTTTTATAAATTTTTACTCTATGATTAAAAATTAGTATGTCACAACTATTTAGGTTCTTCACATTGATAATGGGAAAGAATACTTTAACCAAATCCTAGAAAATTATCTTCAACAAAATGGGATCATACATCAAAGTTCTTGTCCTGATACACTTCAACAAAATGGCATAGCTAAATGGAAAATATACACTTGGAAGTTGCTAGATCCCTCATGTTCACTATCCACACTCCTAAATAGTTTTGGGGAGATGCTGTGCTCACTACATGCTACCTAATTAACTGTATGCCCTCACAAGTCTTAAATTACCAAGCTCCCTTAAGTGTTTTTTCTAAATACTTTCCCGAGAATAGAAGCAACAATATCCTTCTCGTGAAAGTTTTTGGCTGCACTATTTTTGCACATAACCATGAGCCTAACCAAAATAAACTTGGTCCTAGAGCTTTAAAATGTATTTTCTTTGGGTATGCGCCAAACTAAAAGGGCTATAAATGCTACTATCTAGAAAAGAAAAAATTGCTTGTTACTATGGATATTATATTCTTTAAGAATACTTCTTTTTTCCTTAAAAATTCCCTTCAAGGGGAGAAGACCAGTAAAGGAAAATTTCCTTATTTTGATCAAATTTTGCAATCAACCTGCCTACCAGAAGCCAACCTACCCAAACCTCAGACTCATCCTAATACAAACCCTCAACTTATCACTTTTCATGAACCTAAATACATGGAAAAAAATTCTAGAGATGAAACATACAATGAACAGGGAGGGGAACAAGAAACTAGAACTGCTGAACTTGAACAAGATGGCCTAAAGGAGACAATTCAACCAGAACTTGAAATTCTGGTGTCTACCCGAAGAAGGAAACAACAAATTAATATAGTCACTCTTGAAAATTGCCATGAATTTGACCTCGGGCCTGGTGATACATCTCCTATGAATGATGTAAGTGATTTACCTATTGCTTGGAGGAAAAGTGTTCGATCATGTACTCAACATCCTATTGTTCACTTTGTTCAATATGAGCACTTATACATGTCTGTTAAGAGTTAAGACCCTTGTTTCAAATTTTGAGGAAATACAAATTCTTAAGACTATAGAGAAAGCTCTTGAGATTCTTGAATGGAAAAAGGCAATAGAGGAAGAGTTGGAAGCCCTTGAAAAAAATGAGACTTGGAGATTAGTTGAGAAACCAAAGAATTCTATTCCAGTTAAATGCAAATGGATATTTACTGTTAAGTATAGATCTAATGGAACCATAGAAAGATACAAGGCTCGTTTAGTGGCTAAGGGCTTCACACAAATATATGGGATAGATTATCAAGAAATTTTTGCACCAGTTGCCAAACTTAACACTATTTATGTTATTCTCTCCATAGCAGCTAATCTTGATTGGCCTCTCCACCAACTTGATATCAAGAATGCTTTTCTCAATGGAGATTTAATGGAGGAAGTCTACATGGAACCTCCCCCAGGGTTTAAAAATTCTTCTGGACAGGTACGTAAATTGAAAAAATCTTTATATGGGCTAAAAAAGTTACCAAGAGCATGGTTCGAAAGATTCACTAAAGCAATTCTCCATCAAGGATACCAACAGGGTCACATTGATCATACTCTTTTCTATAAGCATGAAAAATGAAAAACAACTATGCTCATTGTCTATGTTGATGACATCATAGTAACTGGAGACAATGATTTAAAAATAAAATCTCTTAAAGAAAAACTCGGTTTGAAGTCAAGGATCTTGGTATGCCTATATATTTTTTGGAGATGGAGATTATCAAAAATAAATTTGGGATTTGTGTCTCAACGGAAATATACTTTAGATCTTTTAAAAGAAACCAGATTACTAGGGTTTAAATCTGTAGAAACACCCATTGAACCCAATACAAAACTTGGGAATACTAGTACACCAATGGAGAAGAGAATGTATCAAAGACTAGTTGAAAAATTTATCTACCTAACTCATACCAAACCTGATATAGCATATGCAGTGAGCCTAGTAAGTCAATTCATGCATGACCCACGTGAAAAACACTTAGAGGCAAGGTTGCGTATCTTGAAGTATCTGAAAGGTAGTCCATGAAGAGGGTTATTTTTCAAGAAAGGTGAATCTAGAGAAGTTGAAGCTTATACAGATGTTGATTGAGCTGAATCAGTAACAAATAGAAGATCTACATCCGGTTATTGTTCTTTTGTGTGAGGAAAATCTTGTTACATGGAGAAGGAAAAAACATAATGTGGTAGCCAGAAATAGTGCTGAGGCAGAATTTAGAGCCTTAGCTAATGGTGTCAGTGAACTTTTGTAGATTAAATTACTTCTTGATGAACTTCAAGTTACAAGAAGAGGCCTAATGAATTTGTATTGTGATAACAAGGCCGTCATTTGTATAGCTCACAACCTGGTGTATCATGATCGTACAAAACATATAGAGGTTGACCGGTGCTTTATCAAAGAAAAAATAGATGGTACTATTTGTATTCTCCATATTTTCTCCACAGAAAAAACTGTTGATATCCTCACAAAAGGCCTAAATTGGCCTCTCTTTGATAACATGGTATGCAAGCTAGAATTGTTTGATGTGTACAATCTAGTTTGAGGGAGAGTGTTGAAGATTCTTGCTTATCTTGGAAAGTATTCATCAAGATATTAGAATTAATTTAGATATGATCAAAGTTTGTTTTATTTATTTTATTCTTATCATAAGGGATATAATAAGTGCTATTATCTCCTATTTCCATGTAACGGTCTTGTATCTCTGATTTATTGGGATTTAACACTCTAGAACTCTTCTATTTATTCTGGAGGCTGTGTATCTCGATTGTATGAGTGTAAATAATAAAACTATGTTCTTTTCTTCCTCTCCGGTATATTTTTGCACAAAAACATTAATCACCGTGTTCTTGGCCTGGTAAATTTTGAACATCCTATTCTGATGCTAAATATGAGACAGAACGGTGTGTTTCATCAATCTGAAGTGTTTTATTAAAAAAATCCAGACTTTTGATTTTTGGCATGTGTCTGTTCATGACTTCACAATCCAACAAAATGCAGGATCACTGGATCGTGCGATTCATGATTTCTGGTATGAATCCATGATTCTAGCAATTCAGGTCACGATTCCGACGAGTTTTTGATTGATCTAGTTATCTGTATTGTTGGAAGACCGAATTGACTCGAATCGCAAATCATGTGATTTTGGTTACTATGTTCATAATAATTTAGCAGTAATATTTCATGCTAATGCTTTAAAAAAAAATCAAACGAGTGTTTAAGTTCTTAATTTATGTATTTCTCTCCAGCACCCACAATATCAGATAAGTAGCTGATTTTTCCATCTGTGTTTCCTGAATGACTTGAGGTTGAACCTTTTTTCTAGAATAATGCTCGTTATTATTTTGCTTCATACCATACATGGCAAGAATCTGAACTGAACTGGAAAAGCCTTATTTATTGCTGTACGTGATAGTACCCATTATAGTTAGTCAACTAGAGAATGCTTCCATTGTGCACAAGTTGAACCTAATATTAATTAAACTCTGTTTGATGATAATGTCTATAGCTTATTGCAGGGCATGTCACATGTGCTTTATAACTTGTTTGTTTATTTTTTTTATTTTTATTTTCAGTACCCAGACTACATTGATGCTTATCTGAGACTAGCTGCTATTGCAAAAGCTCGGAATAACATTCTCTTAAGCATTGAACTGGTGACAGTTTTCCCTATGATCTTATATTTTTTTAAAAATTAATTGTATAGCTTGTGTTTAGTTGCTTCGTTTTTTAGGTTAATGATGCGTTGAAGGTCAATGACAAGTGTCCAAATGCCTTGTCTATGCTTGGTGAGTTGGAGTTGAAAAATGATGATTGGGTGAAGGCAAAAGAGACCCTCCGAGCAGCTAGTGATGCAACTGATGGGAAAGACTCTTATGCTACTCTTTCTCTGGTATGTTTATTCTTCATTGTGCAGTCTACTCTTTCAATGGAATTATACATGTGGCTGTTCTAGCTTTCGACCATCCCACTGTAGCTTTAAAGCATTTTTGTCCTTTTAATTGTGTTACTACTTACTAGAATAATTCATTTCATGAACTCATTCTTATATGCATAGGGAAACTGGAACTACTTTGCGGCAGTTCGCAATGAGAAGAGAAATCCAAAGCTGGAAGCTACTCATTTGGAAAAGGCCAAGGAACTTTATACAAGAGTATGACTTTTTCATCTTCCTTACCTTCCCTTCCTTTAAGTGCTATTTTCTGCAATGTCCAATATTGTGCTTTTCAGCTTTTGGTCTCTGGATTGAGATGTGATTATGAGATTTCTTTGATCTTGGTCTTTGATCTACTTGATGTACTTTGAATTAAAAGCAAATTATAAAGGAACAAGATTATGATTTGCTAGTGGGCATGGAGAAATTCAAAGGGGTCTGGTCTACATACTGTGGGACCACCTCTGACATGTGTACATGTCTATTTCTGATTGGTGTATGTAGATCAAGTCTACCTTAGAATTTTTTGTGTTGCATGTGCCTCTGTGTGTGTTTTCCCCTCAATTGGAGGAAGAGTAAGTAAAACATCCCAGAATTAAGAAAAAAATGAGGAAGGGACAGTGAATATCAATTAGACTGAGTATATATAGTGGAGTCAGACTTACCGGTTCACGTTACTTTATTGCTATGTGTATTATAAACATTGTCCTGACAACTGAATTATAATGTTTGATATGTACCTTTCTGATTTTCCAACATATGCAGGTTTTGATTCAGCATTCTGCTAATCTATATGCTGCCAATGGTGCTGGGGTAGTCTTAGCAGAAAAAGGCCATTTTGATGTTTCAAAAGATATCTTTACACAGGTTGCCTTAATATGTTGCCTGATCTTTGGGGACATGAAGGGTATTAACTTTCAACTGCTGAGGAGTTATTTCCTCTTAAATTTTTGTAGGTTCAAGAAGCTGCAAGTGGCAGCGTTTTTGTCCAGATGCCTGATGTGTGGATAAACTTGGCGCATGTTTATTTTGCTCAAGGAAATTTTGCCTTGGCTGTGAAAATGGTCAGCATATCCTATTTTTATTTTTTTTATCCCTTTCTACTTTCTGAAGTCTTTTATGATGGTAATCATATGCTGATAACCCTTTTGTCATGCAGTATCAGAACTGCTTGCGGAAGTTCTATTATAACACAGACTCACAAATACTTCTATATTTAGCTCGTACTCATTATGAAGCCGAACAGTGGCAAGACTGTATAAAAACCCTATTGAGAGCTATCCATTTGGCACCCTCAAATTATACACTAAGGTTTGATGCAGGCGTTGCAATGCAAAAGTTTTCAGCATCAACACTACAGAAGGCAAAGAGGACTGCAGATGAGGTTTTTTTAGATCCCTTATATCTTTCTCACTAAACTGATGAGGCTGTTTAATGAAAACTTCTAATGAGTGGCATTATTTTATGTGAGGATGTCTATAGTCACCCTCAATTATAGCCAGGTTCTTTAAAAGGAAGAATGTGGAGTGAGTTGTGCCTTACAGAACAACCTAATTGATTGTGGAAAACTTTATCTTACTGTAGCATATCAATTATTATTTATGTTGAAGCCACTAGGTGCGGTCTAGTGGTGAGGGAAATTTCAACCTTGAAATTCTAATTTCTCTCCAACCATATAGTCCACATTAGATCCATCAACCAACTTCCACACTAGCCCTTTTCTAGTAAATTTGTCACCAATTAACTTCATCAAGCATGGATCCAAAACTGTAGCTTCAGTAACCATAAGATAAGAATCCTTGTTCATGGGCTACTCTGCAGTGCGCCGGTAGGTGATTAGATGACTCTCCAATCAACAAAGAATGACAAGGCACAAAGAGATTATTGGTTCCTTGATCCTGTGTCGCCTGAAGAGTGAACAATGGTTTGGCTTTGACTGGAATTTGGGTTAGGGTTTCGGAAGTGAAAGAATGAATTGAGGAAGTGGAATTGGATTTTTGGGAGACTTAATATGGAATTGAGTGGAAGTCAAGTTTTGATGAACATGGATCAAGTGTTGATTCTGGTCATTGTGTGTTCAAGTCAGGGAATGTGAAGTGAAATACAGTTGAGTTAAAAATTCTTGCTCTATTTGGTTCAGTGTTTAGGAGATGAAGAAAGAAAAGGGTTTTGAATATTGAATCAGAAAACAGGATTCTAAAGAGATTATCAATAATCCTGATGTTATTTATATAATTATTTTTTTAGTGAAAATGGGGCGTGAGCCCAATGGAAAAAAAAGGCAAAAGAAAAACAACTAAGCAAGTCGCAGAATGTTGCACCTAACCATGTTGAAGATAGGATGATTAATGGCTGAAGGCAGAGTTATAGTTGATGAAGTTTTGCGTTGTGAAATTGAAACCACAAATTCATACAGCTTGATGGATCCCATCATGTGGTGATTTTCAAGGTGGAGGGTAGAGATACATCAGTACTGAATCTTTTGCCATGTTAGTGATAGTGTATTAAACTTCTTTCCCTGCCCATTCCTCCCCCGCCTCCTGTCTGTTTTTTGGTACAAGCAGAGATACTTAGAGATTGGCACCATTAGAACTATGAAGAATTATTGGATTTCGAAGGATTGCTTTGCTAGTGATATTTTATAGATTATAATGGTAGGTAAATGAGTTGTGGTGGAGTAAACTGATGATTTTTCTATCTGATACGAAGTGGGACTGGAGAGCTCTTTCAATCTGATGTATTCTTCTGTTTTTTTTTCCTCTTTTTTTTATAATTTATTTTTTCAGATGTTTGGTTGTTCTAGGATAATTAGTGATCTGACTATTCTGTATTTCATATCTCTTTTAATTTATTCTCTTTGTATTAAAAATGGGAAGTTACAATTTAATAATTTCTGACTAAAATATTTGGTTTAGGAACAATTAATCAAACGAGTGGCTAACAAGTCAACCATATTTTGACTTAATTAACCTCATTTAGTTGATTGTTCATAAACTGAAATATGTTTTTGAGGAATTCTTTGATTGTAATTTTCCCCTAAAAAAGTTGAGCCTGATGATGGACTACAACTTTTGTTGTCAGTGCCCATACTTCTGTATTTGTCATTTTTTGGCTTAAGTTATATGCTTATTTATTCTGGTGTTTTTCTATTGAATAATTTGTGCAAGATCTTTGGTTGTGATTGCTATAATTGCTGTAAACATGAAAATGGTAAATTCATGGTTATGGTATATTCTTTTATGACAATTGTATATATAGAAACTATTGAAACTAAACAGAGCAAAAACTTTGCAATGCATAACTAACGGGGCTTACACTTTATAATAAGGTTTAAACTGTACAATACATAAAAATAAGCAATGTGAGACATAACTTCATAGTCTACTCCTACTATATATTTAATTACTAACACTCACCTACAAGCTGAAGTATGTAAGTCATATGCACCGAGCTTGTTACATATAGTAGGAGATGTAGTAATGATCGAAGAGAAAATACTAGACTTGGCAGGAGAAGACATCCTGTAATTTGGATGGAAGGAAACCCTAAGAAATCCTTAAAAAGACCTGGAAAACAGCGGGAACACATCTCTGGGTACTGCAATCAGCAAAAGAAGGATGACCCAAGACTGGAAACGCAAAAGGTAGGCAGGAATCAGAACCTTTGATGTCTTCTCAGTTTGCTCCGGCAAAAATGTTGGAAAAGAGGGCTTCACGCATCCACACACACTGGCCCATGGATGACACAACAGTGCTGTCACGGCAACATGTGGCAAGCAACTGGTCTGAACACTGTTCTCAAACCTGATCGGAACATCACCAGACCAAATGGGCCTTGTGAGAAAAAAATTTCAGTCACCGGTAAATTGTTCGGTGACCCACTCAGCCAATTCCGCTATTGCAGAAACCTGGTTTTCTCTCTTTCCTAGCTCTAATACCATGTTGAAAATAAAGAGAGAAAAACTTTGCAATGCATAAGTAACTAGGCTTACATTGTACTCTATTTACAATAAAGTTTATACTGTACAATACATAGAATAAGCAATGTGAGACTTAACTACATAGTCTACTACTATTTACATTATATTCTAACAGAAACTTTAACCTGTTGCGGTATTTTATGTGATTGCTAGCATATTTTCTGGTGGCAGGTGTCACTGGCTTAAGTTGTTTATAATTTGATATATTCCCTTAAATGCCTTCTATTTTTGTTAGTAGATCACAATGGAGCAACTTCTAGTTTGATCTTGATGCACTGCTTTCTATCTGACCTTAGTCTCTCAATGGTAGGTCCGAGCAACTGTCGCCGAGCTGCAAAATGCTGTTCGTATATTTAGTCAGTTGTCTGCGGCTTCCAACCTACACATTCATGGGTTTGATGAGAAGAAAATTGACACTCATGTTGGCTACTGCAACCACTTACTATCTGCTGCAAAAGTTCACCTAGAAGCAGCTGAGCGTGAGGAGCAGCAGGTACGACAGAGACAAGAACTTGCTCGTCAGGTTGCATTGGCTGAGGAAGCCCGGCGAAAGGCTGAAGAACAAAGGAAATTTCAGGTCTGCTGTTCTTAATTGATCAGTACCTATAACATGCTTGCTGGTTCATATCTAGATGTTCTCTTTGTAAATGGATTTTGTTCAATTTTAATTGGAAACAGTTGGAAAGAAGAAAGCAAGAGGATGAACTAAAGCGAGTACAGCAACAAGAGGAGCATTTTAAACGTGTAAAGGTAAAAATTACTTGGTGTTCTTAAAAGAAAAGGATACTAGGGGCTAGGATAGTCTTTTTGGCTTTGCATTTGGCTTCCATTCTTGGTGTGTTATTTGCAAGGTTTCCTGGTCAAATGCCAGCAGAAAAGCTTTTGTTTTTTTTTTCCCTTTCAAGTTGAATACTCTCTTTTAATCTTCTTGTAATGAAATTTACTCATAATAAATAATTATAATTTGAAAAAAAGTATGTTTTGACATTTGGATTATGACTCAGAAGAAAATGGGAAATAGTAATACAAGTAGGGTGATAGTGGCTGTTGTAGCTAAGAAAATTTTCTGTATTCTCTCTTTTATTTTGAAGATTTTTCTTAGGAGCCGTAGTCTGAGTTCAAATTTTTCATGTCATCAGTGATGACATTTGCATGAGATTTTGAATTCTCTAGTTGGTAATTTGGATGTAGTTAGGGGTTTTGAGTAGTTGATTGAATTCAGAATTTTTTTTATTAGTGTAGTTAGGGAACAGAAGTATTTTTAGGCCCTTACAATATTTGGTGTTATATTTATGGGAAAATTTGTGAATAATACTTGTCTTTGGGGAACATCTGGGAAAACTAATTTTCTTGGTAATGGCATATAGACAAATCATAGGACTTGATCCTATGGGCAGGCTTCTTATCCTAATGCTAGTGACAGAAATATATCTATCACTGGGGACTCCCCAGTAAGTAAAATCTTCCTGACTCCCCCACCCCAAAGATAGGATATAAATAATTAATCTAATGAAAACAGAAATAGGCTAGAACAAAGGCATTTGTAGCATGCTAAATCTGGCATATTCTGAATTGAAATGCAACAACTTAATGTTGCTGATCGAGCAACCAAATGCACTTATAAACTTGTACTCTTGTATGTTGCATTACACTTGTATATCTGTACTATATAATGCTTATAGATGTACTTTTCCCCCCATGTGGGATTGGATGTGTAGCCAAGTGTCCAACTGTTGGACTATGAAATGTCCTTCGGAACATTGTTTAACTTCAAATGTAGTGGTAGCTGAGATGCATAATGTGCTTTAAAAGCTTTAAGCTTCTCTTTGCATTCCTAGGAGCAATGGAAGAGCAGCACATATTCTTCAAAACGGAGAGAAAGGTCAGATGATGAGGAGGGTGGGACTAATGAGAAGAGGAGAAGAAAAAGTGGAAAGAGGAGAAAGAAGGATAAGCACTCAAAATCACGCTATGACACAGAGGAAACAGAAGGCGATATGATGGATGAACAGGAAATCGAAGATGAAGATGCTGACATATCCTACAGAGAGCCTAAAACTCAGATGAATGATGATGATGATGCTGAAGAGAATGCTCAAGGTCTACTTGCGGCAGCTGGGCTTGAAGATTCTGATGCAGATGATGGGATGGTAAATTATTTTCATTGGAATTATGACTTTGAGAAATTATTTTTATCTTTTTTGTTCAGAGGAAAAAAATTTATTTTATCCTCAGGTTTGGATATTAACATCTGACAATGAACTGCAATGTGAGTAGAACTTGTGTCTGCATATTAAGTTCATTATAGTAGGAGTCAATTGCAAAGTAGAAATCATTTTGCCCTTTATCATCATGGTTGATGCAGAACACCAATTATATGTCAAAATGTTTCTGTTTCTAGTTGTAAAATAATTGCAAGGAACCTCATAATTATCTGCCTCTGGCAAGCTGTGGTTTCCATTGTACTTTTTGATGCTTTGTATAACTAATTTTGCTTTCTTTGGCAAGCACTGAAACTCTTGTTCTTCTTCTGGCTGAAGTTTTTTCCTTTTTTCTTTTCTGAAGGCTGCACCTTCGTCAACCATTAGTAGACGAAGGCAAGCATTGTCTGAATCTGATGATGATGAGCCATTACAGAGGCATTCCAGTCCTATCAGAGAAAATTCTGCTGATCTGCAGGACAGCGATGGCGAAGTCAGGGATAGGGGTAAGGCCAATGGAGTCAATGCCAGTGATGACGAGAAATAAAATTGAGTTTTGAAGTCTTCAGGTTAGACGTATTTATACTTATATTCCATTCAGTCATTGGGTAGAGATTTCCCGGAGCGCTCATAAAATTGTCTGCACAAATCTGTGATGCTTCCGAGCTTCTGATGTATATACTTTGGAAGGTTTTTTTTTTTTCTTTTTTTAATGTCAATGTAAAATTAACTTTCTCAACAACACTAGTTCCTTTCTAAGGTCATAAATTTTGGAAGGGTGACCTTGACCGCGACAAAGTATACTAGGTAATTCTGACCATACTTAATGGGTCTTCTAAATTTAATAAATAATTAAATGGAGAAGAGACTGGAAAATGGAATATCCAACATAGACGAAGTATCGCAAGTTTACTTACCCCAGTGGGCGTGCTTTTGAAGATAGGAGGAACAAGAAATATTCCAACCTGATCATGTAATTCAAAGGGGCACCATGAGTCTGCAGAGTAAGAGGAAAGGTTTTAAAATGATGGCCTTGGCTATGGGTCTTCATACGTGAGCAGTACTTAACTATTTATCAGGGTTGAGGATGCAGTATTTAGTATTTACAAGATCAAAAGGGAGAGAATAAATTATGTTTGAAATTCTGGGGTAATTGTTGTCACAGATTCTTTTCGTGTCGGTTAGTGACCGGTGACTGAAGGATTCAGATGGTTGAATGCAAAGGATTATAAATGTACGTTTAGTTCTGCCCCTATTGATTAGTGTCGAAAAGTGCTTTTAGGCCTGAGTCTCAAGTCAAGTCGAGTGTGCAAGCACTACTAACCACTGTCTTTTTGGACCACTAAAGCCACTTGCCACTTACCATACCTCCCCTGATTAGTGCTCTTCTTGCCAAAGCTGACTTTGACAGTCTAGATCTCGCTTCTTTGTTATTTTCATTTTTATGAGTAAAGCTGACGCATCTCTTTACGTAGAGACGACAGCCCTCCTGACCATAGACAAGATGGTACCGTCCCCCTGTCCTTTTTTCGAATGAGATTATTGAACCCAACATGTGGCCTAGTGGTTCACTATGTGGATTGACGTGTTATCTGTACCAGTGCGCAGAACGGCCAACAGAGTACTTTTTGCTTAATTATATAGTAAATTAAACATTAATACTATGATATCGTTTGACAACAAAAATGAGGGGCGAGAAAATAAAGGACATGAAGATAAAGAAAAGAAATTCAAATATCTTGTAAATACGAGAAATTAAAATAGAAGTGTTAATGACTTGGTATATGCTTTCTCCAAACCTTTAGAAATGACAATCTAAACAGATCATTGTATAATTAAATGTTAATGCGCGCAAATGTTTTCTTCCTTTTCTCATCATTATCTGAAGAATAAAAGGCACTCTTGACTATCCTCAAGGCAAAGTCATTGTATATTATCTTTTACATCTTTCATAATGTGTTATACAAAATAATATAATTTGCACGTTTAATTTATATTCGATCATTTTCTTTTCTCCATCTTTCTCAATCAAAATGTAGATAAATGGGGTGCCCACTGATAAGCTTTTCTAGGTGTAATCTTAAATTCAGAGATTTTTATGTCGTCCAAGAGACAAGGCCTGCTTTTCTCTTCTTTAAAAGAAAGGGATAAATACAAGTTATCCACCGCAATATGTTATTATAATTGCAAAATTATAGAAAAAAAAATGACACGTCTATTCCCATTAATTTTGAAAAACTTTTAACCAAATTAGTAATTGTTGTTATTTATTTTATTTTTCTGTAGTTAAGTAACTCTGTACGTGAAGTCATGTGATTTATGTTAAAATTTAAAATAAAAATCGATCGTGAGGTAAAACGTGTTATTTATTATAAAAATAATTTAAAATTAAAAAAAGATAAAAAGAATAAATTATTGGTTTAATTTATATATGAAGTGTTATTTATACAAATAGATAGAAGAGTCATAATAATAGTATACAATTGTAAGATAATTATCTAATAATACAATTATCTTTTAAATAATTGTTGGAGATAAATATAAATTACATTTGGATCACATGGAATAATATTTTATTATATAGGATAATCGAAAAATTAAAACAATAGACATTCATACAAGATATTCATAACACTCCCCATTGATATTTATCCTTTAAGAATCTATCTCATCACAACTTTTACTAAGAAAAATTATATGGGACAAAAACTTATTGAAGAAAAAAGAGTGCATCATTTTTTTCTTTAAGATCCTACCAAATGCTACCTCATATATATAAAAAAAACCTTTACAGGAAAAACCCAATAATAAAAGAGCACAATATATATAACAACATCATTTGAGATAATTGAATCGTTAAACTCCAATATTATACACTAGCATCTCAAATATTGTAGTGAGAAATGTCTTAGTAAACAAATCTATCAAATTATAATTTGAACGAATTTGTTGAATAACCACATCAACATTCTTTTATAAATTATAAGTGAAAAAAAATTTAGGTGATATTTGATTTATTCTATTTCTTTTAATATACTCTTATTTTAATTGGATAACACATGCAACATTATTTTCATATAAGATTGTCGGAACCATCTTTTAGACAAGCCACGAGATTTTTATATGTGTTAGTTAGATCACAGATCGTAGCTAAATATATTCCCAACTTGTCTCATGTAATACTAAAATTTCTACATGATTAGTTGATGTGGCAAAAATAGTTTGTTTTATAAATCGTCTTAAAATTGAAGTACCCTATATGTAAACAAATAACTTAGTTGTGATCGTCCATTATAAGGGTTGGATAAATATCTTGTATTCGCATAACCAATCAGCTCTAATTCAAGTACATTTGAATAAAATAGACATATATCCATTATTCTTTTAAAATAACATATTATATGCTTAATTCTATTCTAATGCCTTCGTGTAGGTTAAAGCTATATATTGCTAATAGATTAACAATAAATTATATATTGGGTCGTGTATGACTAGCAAGATACATGAATGCTCTTATTACACTAAGATATGGTATTTCAAGACCAAGTAGTGCTTAATCATTTTCACGAGATCTAAAAGATATTTGTTCACATCTAATGATCTTGCAAGCATTGAAGTACATAATGGATATGATTTATTTATATATAATCTATTTAACATTTTGGTTACTTAAATTTCTTGATACACAAAAATAATATTATTTACATATTCAATTTTTAATTCAAGAAAAAATTTTGTTCTTTCAATATCTTTCATTTCAAATTCTTTCTTTAAACAATTCAAATATTTTTAAAACTTTTCAAGAGTTCTAATGATATTCAAATCATCAACGTAAATAACAATTCTGGCAGACACGCTTCCAGATTTTTTCATAAAAATACATGGACAAATTGTGTTATTTTTATACTCTTCTTGCAACAGGTATTCATTAAGGCTATTATACCATATGTGCCCATATTGTTTTAACTCGTAAAGTAATTTATTTAATTTGATTGAATAATCTACTTGATAATTTGAATTGTGTACTACAAGTAACTTAAATCCTTAAAGGAGTTTCATATAGATGTTATTATTAAGTGAGTCGTACAAATGGATTATATCAATATCCATTATAAGCAAATTGAGTTTTTCATTTACTATCAGACTAATTAAATATTGAAAAGTAACTACATCCACCACAGGTGAGTATATTTTTTCAAAATCAATTCTAAATCTTTGTGAAAATTTTTGAGCAACAAATATTACCTTATATCTCACAATTTCATTATTTTCATTTTTTTTTCGTACAAAAACTCATTTGTATCCAACTGGTTTTACATATTCAAGTGTACAGACTACAAGCCCAATTTTTTTCCATTTTTTAAATGATTTTCACTTTGCTTCAATTGTGTCTTTCTATTTTGACCAATAATTTCTTTGTCTCCATTCTCAAATACACTTTGATTCATGATCATCATTATCATTCAAAACATCGCACACTATATTATGTGCAAAATCATTGTCAACTTTGACCTTTTGTTAGTTCTATCATATTCTATTCATAATATAATTAATTAAGATATCTTCATTTTTATCAATTTCTGGTACCTGAGTTTTTTCTGAAACTAAAGTATTAATTATGTTTTGAAACTCTTCTAGAAATTTTTATAGAGTTGTTAAACCCTCGATTTGACCATCTTGATTCTTAACTCCCTTTTTTTTCTCAATAATTTTTAGCTTTGCAACTAACGGGCTTATCGTGCTTTATGCAGGTCTCATACTTATTTGTAATAGTGGATTGTCTGACAATGACATCAATTTTAATTGATATATGTGATTTAGTAACTCTTTTTTAGTCAGCAAATACGTCTGACAATTGGTTAGTTAAATTTTGCAAATGAATTATTCTTTGAACCTCTAATTTACACTATTCTGTGCGAAGATCAAGACGAGTTAGTGATAATTCATACCAACTAATTTATTTTTTCAATTGCTTACTTTCTCTCCCTAATATTGGAAAAATTGATTTATCAAAATAAAAATTAACAAGCCGAGTTTTGAATAGATCTCCTGTTGATAATTTAAAATACTTTATTATAAAAGGAGATTTATATCTAACATATATTTCTAACATGCTTTTAGGACTCATCTTAGTATGTTGTGGTGGAACAATAAAGATATATACTACACATCTAAAAATGCTTAGATAAGAAATATTTAGTTCATGACCAAAAACTATTTATAATAGGGAATATTCATAATAGCTTGTTAGCCTTTATGTGAATTAATGATATAGCATGCAAGATTATATGTCCCCAAGTAGATATTAAAAATTTTGACTTCATAAATAATGACCTTGCAATTAACTTTAGAAGTTTAACAAAAGATTTTGTAAAGCCATTTTGTGTATAAACATGTTACATGATGTTCAACATCAATCCCATATAAGCATACAATATTCATTGAATGTTTGAGAAGTGAATTCATAGGCATTGTTAAAGCATATTTCTTAATTAAAAAATCAAGAAAATATACTTGTAACATAATCAATTGCGCAAGTAATTTTGCAAATGTCAGAAGATGATAACAAGCACACATATGACCATCTAGTCAATGTATCGATTAAAACCATAAAATACCTAAATGGTTCACATAGTGGGTGTATTGACCTACAAATATCGCCTTGTATTATTTCTAACAATATGAGAGATTCACTCTCAATTTTGACTGGTGATAGTCAAATAATCAATTTTTCTTAGGAGTAAATAAAATATGAGAAATTATTCAATTGAAGAATTTAATGGCTCTTCAATGAATGTCTACTTGAATTTTTAACTATTTTTGCATCATAATTGATCAGAAATGACCCAATCAATCATGCCAAATAACAAAGTTATTATTATTCGCAAATTTTTGATTTGCAATAATATATATTTCAATTGTATTTATATATGTATAGTACAATTCAAAGAAAAATGTAGGTAATTTTTCAATATAGGTTTGTTACATAAAGTTGTACTTATTATATAAAGGTATTAAATATTTCTTTTTTTGTTGTCTCAACGTGGTGTTTATTTTGGCGGATATCTTTGAAATTTAATAAGTTTATAAGAGATTTAGAAGAGTATAAAATTTTGTCAATATACATTTTTATTTCTTTAGATAACATTATACTAACTTTTTCAGAGTCTTCAATTAACTTTATACTATCAGATATAATACTAACATTGATTTCTTACATTACTAATTGAAAAAAATATTTTTTTATTTTTGAGAATTGTGTGTCGTGCCATTATCGATAAGACGTATCTTTTCATTAGTAATGTTGGTATCAATCGAGAAAACATTCATTTTTGATTGAAAATATAAGAAAAATAGTTAATATAAAAAAATAACACATAAAATATGTTTGAAAATAACAACTTAAAAAAATTGTACTAAAAGAAGGAATAACTTTAAAATTTAATGTCATAAAACATATAAAGAATTTATTTTTAGACATTACCATCAACAAATAAATAATTAATTTTTCCATCAGGATTAGCAAAAAAATCTGCAACATCTAAATGACTTATGTCAATATAGCCATCATTGAGATTGTCTTCATCAAATAAATTTGTCTCTATCTTTATCTCTTCAATAAATTTTTGGTAAAGATGAATAAGATGCCTTGATATACGACAAGTACGTGACCAATGTCTTTTACTAGCATAGCAATAATGTGTATTTTTAACATATTTGCTATTTTGCCCATCCTTTTCCTTTTCATTTTTAGCCTTATTATTCTTCCACTTCTTATGGAAATAAATGTTCTTGAATAACCACTACGATCATGTCTACGACTATGGTTACAACCACGACTATGACCATGATTTCAACCTTAAATCTGTCCATAGTGGTTATATGTTGTTACATTCACTTCAAATAATGGAGCAATGTTAATTGGATGAGCGTCGTTATTTTTCATGAAAAATTTATTATTTTATTCAACCACAAAGAGACAAAAAATCAGCTTGAAATATTTTTTGAATCATTTTTTTTATATTGCTGCTGCAAAAGTGTATTGCATGTATAAAAAGTAGAAAATATTTTTTCTAACATATCCTCATCAGTGATTTTTTCTCCACATAACTTTAATTAAGAATTTATTCTAAATAGTGCATAGTTATATTCGTTTATAGTTTTAAAATCTTGTAAACGAAGATGCATTGGGCTTTTGGAAATATCATAGTTTTCTAATAGTCATACCTTTTTTTAAGAAATTCCAAAAGACAAGTAAGTTTTTTACAATAAGATACTCAGTTTTTAACTCTTCATGAAGGTGCCAGTGGCAAAAGAAGATAATGACTTTGGCTTTATCTTGGTTAAATGTTTTATTTATTTCTTTGATAGTTTTTACCAGGCCATTTGTATTTAAGTGGATATTAACATCCAACACTCAAGATAGGTAATTTTTTCTAGTAATGTCAAGCCTCACAAATTCAAGTTTTGCAAGGTTCAATATTTTAAAATTATCATAAAATATAATGCTAGTAAAAAAATATTCATAAATAAAGTTTAATATTTCAAATAAAATGAGTCGTAATAAAGACATGTAAATTCACAGTAGGCCTTCTATCTATTATCAATAGGAGAAATAAAAATTTTCTTTTATGTCAAAATGTTATAAGAATAATTATTTAAGTTAATCAACGTAAACATGTATTTTTTCCTTAGCCAGGAGATAAAGGTTAATTATTATTTAATTTACCATGTACTAATAACAATAATTTCTACACATATAAATCATAATGTATATATACATAACCTTGATCCTTACAAGCATATATTATGTATAGCCCTCAGAATGCCTATATTCATTAAAAGAAGTTACAATTGAATATGCACATTCAACTTTAATATAATCTCATAGTCTTGCATAATTGTAAAAAAGTTTTTACTTTTCTGTCAATATAATTACTATCATTTTAATATATTAAATAAATGCATACAACTATATATACTAATTAATTAAAGAACTACATGCTAGGTAATTAAAAAAATAGAGTTTAATAAAAAAAATTTGCACCTCTAAAATTTCATCTAAGCACTTAAAAATTAGGGTCGAATACAAAACCTCTTTTTTTTTTTTTTTATAATGATACTATACTTAAATCATTGCTCTCTAGGGATAAATTGAGGCAACTAGAGTTGGAACGATTCTTCAGGGACAAACCAAGAAAATAGAATTACACAGAAGTTGGTGCAGTCTTTCAGAAACAAATTAATGCAATAAAATTGAACAATCACCCTTTTTAGAGGTGATTTTAAATGCTCAAAAATTGGTTTGCATAGAGTATGAAGACAAAATTAATAAATATTATTAATCTCGAAATAGTGAATAGTATTTAATGTCTCAAAGTGTTTGATTTTGAAGGAGGTACGGCGTCATATTAATAACGTGTTATAAAAATAATTTAAAAATAAAGAAAAAAATAAGAGAGACAAAAGAATAAATCATTGATTTTATTTGTAGATGATGAATTATTTATACAAATGGGTAGGAAAATTTTAATAATGGTATACAATCGTAAAAAAACTATTTAATGACATAATTATTCTTTAAATAATTGTTAGATATAAATATAAATTATATTTGAATCACATAAAATAATATCTTATATAATTGAAAGACGAATATTTATACAAGACATTTCTAACCTCATTTTATTTTTAAATTATATAGGAGTTCCATGATTTAGACATGGGAGTAAATCAATTGAGTGATGTACCGAGTTGTTTTCTCATCCCAGTATTGTAAGCTAACAAATATTACATACACTTTGAGATATAAGTTGTACATAAACACTTTTCCGTTAATTCCAGCAGTATAGATTATTCCTATACTACTTATTACTACATTAGAGCCGGAAGATTTTAAGTGTAGATTACAGTCAAAGTTGTTACGTAACATGATGTACTTTGCAATTAGTAATCGGTGAATTTCGCTCATTAACTACAAATTACAAAGAGAGTAGAATGAATTGAATTTTGGTATTTTAAAAGTGACAAATTAGCAAATCCACGAGGTACGCAATATCATTATTATTATTACTACCCGGCATAAGAGAAAGATGAACAAATGGAGATGTGCCATTGAATGTCAGCTCAACCATAAAACAGATTGGGCGGAGCCACTGAGTTTGTTTGGTAGAAACAACAGAACTATGAAAGCAATAGCATACAACACTACACATTGGATTCCTCCATGGCGACTCAAATCCATTTCAACTGCATTTATAACAGAATAAAAAAGGCAAGCTTCTCACTGAATCCGAACCCCACCATGTAATTTTGATTAGGGACCCACTACTGATTACTGAAAGCTCAACCATCTGCAAAATAAACTGCTAAGTATTAGAAAAATCTCCACCCTAAAGGCAATTTTTCTTTTTTGGTCTTTTCAAAATGGGTTTATAGAATTAAAAAGAAGAAAATGCAATCAAGGCAAATGACATTAGTTGGGAACTTCTGCGTAACTTCAATTACCGCGGTGGGTTCTGGAATTAAAAGCTGGAAAATCGTGAGCAGATGTGGGAATGGAAATTGATAGTTGGGTTGTGGATGATTTATCATCCAAATCAAGCCATGAGTCTCTGCTTTTGGGGGGCCATTCGTCAAAGAAGCGGTGAACGGTCTTCTGAGGTTCTTCTTTCCCCAATTTGATGGGCGTTTCACATTTGAGATCACTACCCAATATATAGCAACCCTGATCTTGCTCTGGTTGTTTTGTGTTGTCACCAAGGCTCTGAAGCTGTAAGTAAGAGTACTCGTTGCATAAACCAGAACCACTCCTCTGTTTTGAACAAGATGAGGAACTCCTCGTCAGTGGAGTGAACTGCCAAGAATCATCCATAGATGAAGCAGAGAAGCTCCTCATACTCCCAGAAGGTTCTGTGAAGAAAGCATGCTCATCCACCTCCCCTTTCAGTTCATAGAAGTACCTGTTCATTATTCAAGAAAAAGAAATGCAGAGGAAAAAGGGGAAATCACTCACTAACTCCTGAAGAAGAAACAAATATAAGCTAAGCAGTAAGCACTATCCCACAATGTCTTAGCTGGCTTTCAGAAAAACCTGTAGTCGGTGTTAGTCTGAGAGTGAGAGGCAGTGTCGAGAAACAAGGGAGCACTATTGTCTTGAAATGACAAAGCAATCCCAGATGACCTTGAAGGTGGGTGATGATAAGGGAAGGAGTGCTGAAGATGGGAACCATAGCAAGAATGTTGAGAGGACACTGAGGGGAGAGGTGAGAGAGAATGAGTTGTTGGGGTATTTTTCGTGATTGATGAGATGGTGGGTGTTGAGGGATTTGTGTTTGTGGGTGTTGTTTTCAAAACTTCCACAGGCTTTCTTGAACGGTTTTTTCCTCTGTGCATGTGTCTCTCACAGTATTTTGAATCTGGATATGCCTCTTTTGAGCACCTCCATTTCTTGCCATCTGTTCTTCTGCATCTCCCTGGTTCTGGGTCTATTTTTCTTCCCAAACCCATCTGCAAATAGTTCCACCCAACTGCACGCAGCCGAACCCCTTTGTCACTAATTGATTGATTCAAGAACCCATATAATAGTAATACACTAATACGCGCACACAAACAGATGAGAGGGCTTACAGTGTTGAGGTTGGTGCGATAGAAGCTTTGAAGACAGTGGAGAGTCCAGGTAGCTCCTTTTGATAGTGAAGAGAAGATCTGGTGGGATGGGGATGCCTGAAGCCATGTACTTGAAAATAAGAGCTTGATGTTCGAGCTCTTGCCACTGGGATGGAGTAAAGGGAAACCTGTTCCTTCCGTTCATCATTAAGCAGAGAAGGGAGGGGGAGTTTGGGGGGGGGGGGGGGGAGGAATAAAAAAGCAGAGTGAAATGGACGATAATAACAAACGAAACAGAACTTCTTCAGACCAGACCTAACAGTGCAGTGTTTATGGGTTATTACTTATTAGTACAGCATTTGGAGTAGAGTGGGTATATTTATTTCAGGGACCATTGGGCTACAGAATCTTCTGTACATGGATAAAACTAATGGTTCTGATTAAAGTGCTGCATGCCGATGCACTCTCTCTCTCGCTCTGCGCTCCTATTATGACTGCACCTCTCTGATGCTACTGGCTCTGCAGCTTAGCTGCCTCTCTGGCAGCTCTTGTCTCTGACATCTCTACGGAAATTCATAAACTAAAGGAGAGAGAAGGAAAAGCCCCTAAAAACAAAATGAGAAATAGATATTATTTAGAGTTGGTGTCTGATGCCAATGGCTGTCTGGGAAGATTGTACGGTTTGAGCTTTTACTGCTACTAACTCTTTTACTTTTTCTGTTCCCTTTCGTCAGACGCAGAATACCCACTAATTATGTGACCATTTTTTCCCATTTGGTTAATGTAGAAAATGATAGATGCAGCCCTGGCAGGGAGCTGTGTTTTGGGTTCTGATAATAAAACCGAATACTCCTCTAATCCTTTCTTTTCTAAATACAAATATTTCCTCAATTTAGGAGAAGAGAAAAGAAGAGTTTGATTTAATCTTCTGCTAAAGCAATCGCCCTCTTAGGGTGGTGCTTCAGTTTGGGTTCCAGCGTAATTATAAATTAATGGAATGATTTGTTCAAAGAGGCTAATCCAAACAACTTTCTTAGGAATGGCAGAGCACAACAAAAAGCATGTTCATACTATTACTTCATAGTGCTTGCTTGGTGTTAAGTGTTAGGGTCGCCAAACTTGACTCAACTTTCTCCGTCCAGCAAGTCAGTCAACAAAAGGAGGCATTTGAGTAAAGCGAGAATTAGTCGGTATATTTGTATTTATGCTGTTTAGTTGCATTAAATTGTGTGGAACTGTTCTTGTTTGGCAGCACAGTACAGTATTACAGTGCCTTCGGGCAGCACGCTCAACATCTATCTCTACATCAATTTTCATTTTCTTTATTACTTTGATTCCTTCTTACTCTTGATTTTAATCCACAATTTAATTTAATATTTTTTTTGTGTGGTTATCGTCAATTTCAATATTCACAAATATTGAAATTAATGATATGGAAAATAGTTGGAAAAGATTAATGAATGATGTAGCGTGCATAATAAACTTCCAAAGTAATAATTTTGTTTAAATATATATGTCCTGTTAATAATTTTTTGTTTGTGTATTGTAAGCGAAAGATTGAAATTAATGAATGCAAAAGTTCTCCCCAAGGTATTTTGATCATTTTGGTCTCAAATGTTTCGAGACTAGACGATTGTGGTCTTTTAACCTTCAATCTAAACAAATTTAGTTCTCTATATTATTTATTATTAATAATTATTTTTAAAAATAAAAAATATGTTCAAATCATTTTATTTAGAAGATAAATTGACTTGTTCGAAAGTAAATTTCATATTAATTTATATATAAATTGAACAAATAAAAAAATTAAATTTAAATAATTTTTATTTTTTAATTATTACTAATAATTAATAATGTAAATAATTAAATTATTGTTAATGAAAGTTAAGAGATTAAAATTGCTTGGAGACTAAAATTGTTAAAAACCCTTCTCCAAATTTAATGGTATGGTTTACAATAGACGTCCTGCTGTATACATTTGTCAAAAAACTAAAATTAAGAGATTAAAATTGCTTGGAGACTAAAATTGTTATAAACCTCATGCAAGACTCACCACATTAAAAAAAAAAGAAGATTTGAACTTTATATGCATTAGATGTCTTTTTATATATTGTATTTTTTTTTTATATACAAAAGTATGCCATTTTTATAACCTTTTTTTAGCAAAATGGAATTACAACCTTTTACATATGAAGTGCCTTGGGAACATTAACATCCCCATTGATATGACATTAAGTAAAAACCTCTGGTTTTACAATGATTTCCTTGAGCTACATTTTTATATATATTATGAGGAATTAAAATAGAATGGTCCATAAAAGAAAAATATATAGAATGGAGATTAAAAAAATGGCTTGTATTGAGCATTAAATGGTGATTTAAGGGTGTAGAGATGGCAGAACTAGCAAGTTAACAAAAAGAGTGGCCGTGTTAAGTTGGAAGGGACACACTAAATGTTTCCATTAATGAAACACCCGGGTGAGCAAATCCCGCAACCTTTGCTGTAGCTTTCTGGTTTTGAAAGAGCCACCAGACTGACACTTCTGGCATTTGGACTTGGACCACTTCCCCTTCCCCTCTTGCTATTCCCCATTTTCCCATTCAGCCTCTTATTTGTTTTGACTTTTGACCATCTCTGGATAACCAGTTGGAGGGAGAAAGAAGAAGCCAACCATAGCCTGATGGACGTGCAAATTATATTTCTCTGTATACCAATGTCATACGTATTCTTAAGGAGAGCATATATAGGACGTTACAGGCTCTTGGGGGAACTTCGGGTCAGCAATTGTTGACATTGTATAAGGATTTCATCACACGCACGCTGTGTTGGGGGGAGGGTTACCTTTTTGCTTTGTTTTTAATTAATAATCACTCTTCATAAATCATAATCTATAATATTCAAAACTGTAAATATTTTATCTGTGGAGTGTGTACTTATTTCATTGAACTGTTTTAATAATCACTATTACTCGTATTGTTTTTCGGGCAGAAATTAGTCATGTTGTTTTTAATATAATATTATATTACCAAAATTAATTTTTGGAAGGATAAATTGGGGCATATAATTCCTAATTTGATATTTAAGATAAATTTTTCTCTATCTCAAAAATATTGTTCAGCTCAAAGCAACAAAATTATTAATTGAATAATGAATGGAAAATTTAGCACAAAAGAAATCAATCTCACGCTTTAGGAATGAAAATCCCTAAAAATGAAATACTCGAAAGAATTCTATTTCTTGAGAAAGGTGGACCCTGTTATTAACTTTATTATATTAAATATTAAAAAAGAAAAGAAAAAAAGAAAAGAGGAAACTAGAAACAGAATGGAACAAATAGGAGTATCTGCCAGGTAAGCGCTGAGCAGGTTGACAGATGGAGTCCTTGCCATTCTTATTCTCTCGCGCGCGGGGAGAGAGGGAGAGGGATGGCAGACGGGCATTAGGGAGGTCAAGCGATTTCTGTGTGTGTGTGTGTGTGTGTGTCTCTCTCTCTCTATATATGCCCATCGTCCATGGTTCAAACTTTGGGATTTGTTGGGAGCATTTGTTGGATCTTCCAGAAAGAGACTTATTAGGAATTGGGCGCCATGAGTCTCTTCGGTCTTGGAAGCAGGTATTCATTCAAAATTCTCTATTTTTCTGATTTTTATGTTATACCTTCTGATTATATATGCGTTTCTGATTTCAACGGCGACAGATATCAGTTATCATTCTTTTTCTTGTGCATGTTTTCCGCTTTTATGAAGATGAAAATGATCTAGAATTTTTATTTTGTTTAATCTACAGAGTTTTCTTTCATCTGTTGGACCTAATTGTCTTATATTCTCAAGGAAATGGGATGATTTATCATATTATAACAGACAAAATGATTTTCCTTGTTGATAATATGGCTGTGAAATTTCTCGCTTTAATTTGACGATTATTTTTGTGTCAAGCAATGTAAATTTGCCCCATTGTGCAACTGCTCATGGTAATTTATTAACAGGACCGATAATTCAAATAGAAATCTCAACTATGTTAATAATTTTAAACTGGCCGTGATATTGCTATAAGGTTCTGTTGTGCCGTGGATACAGCTTTACGGCTTTGAAAGATACCGTTGGGTGGGTAGTATTATGATTTGCCATGAATGCTGTGTAATTTTCACCTGTCCATACACGGTACAAGAAGGATGCATTTGATATTTTTAGAAGTTTCTTCAATGTTAGGTAGCTTTAAAATGTAAATTATGAGATTTATGTACTCAAAGTCAAACTTAAAATGCATGTCGATTAGACCTAGATTTTGTTTTTTATTCTTTCCATTTGTTATTATTGTTAAAACGTTAACATGATAACAAAGCAAAAAGTCAGAGAGTCTCCCAATGTACTTGAAGTATATAAAGCCAACCATGCACGTATACATTTTAATGGAAACACTCATATAAAAGGTGTGACTTCATATCTGTGTAAAATCGCTCCAGAGTACAATTTTCTCCCTGCTACTTTTTCTTAAGGAATATGATATTTTTCATGTTGATTGTTCTCTTTTATTTCTTGCCAATGGTAGATATACCTTTTGATGATGACTACTCAAGTTTAACCAAATTTTGACCCACGCAGAAACCAGAAAACATTTCGTCCAAAAAAGAGTGCTCCATCTGGAAGTAAGGTTAGTCTTTGACTTTTTGTAGTTATTGGTTCCCTTTTGGGTATTTTTTATGGTCTATACTCTATCTGTTGGTCCTTTATCTTATGCATGTTTGTTATGAAAGTGCAGGGTGCTCAACTTCAAAAACATATTGATGCTACGTTGGGCAGTGGGAACTTGAGGGAAGCTGTAAAACTGCCAGCCGGTGAAGATATCAATGAATGGCTAGCTGTGAACAGTAAGAATCTTTAATGTATTTTGGCAAATTATACTGAAAGTTTCAATATCAAAGTGTGTTTCCACTTCTATTTATATGCTTGCGGCATGTCTTTTTTCTTTTAATTGTTTAGTGTTGGATATATTTGCACAGTACATGTAAATATCCATATTTAGACACAAACCTGTGTATAATTTGTTTGTCATTCATAACCGATATAATTTGTCTAGTACATTTATGTTTTTTTTCCTTCTCTGTGCAGCTGTAGACTTCTTTAATCAAGTGAATATCCTGTACGGTACCCTTACGGAATTCTGCACGCCAAACAACTGTCCAACAATGGCTGCAGGACCAAAGTATTGTCTGATCCATTAACCAAACTCTCTTCCTATTTTAGTTGCATAACTAGTGCTTTGACTTGTGGAATGAATGGGAGAGTATAATCAAAATATTTTTTTATTTAATATTAATATATTTGATAGATTTTAATTTAATCTATATAACCAACCCCACCTAGTGAAAAAATATTTAGTTTTTGTTGTTGTTTATAGGTTTTAATTAATAAAGAATAACAAGAGCTTTCGTTTGAAAGATGATTTTTTGAGCATTATAACATTGTTGAAAAATATTTGGTCATTAACTAATAAAAGGTGCATTCTAAATCATCCACAATCTCAAGATTGATACTTGAAAAATTCTCAGTTTTGAGCCTGTCAAACTTATTTACACTCATCAAGTCATCATAATATTTCAAATATTAACAGATTGCCACAGCCACAAAGGAGAAAGAAACAAAGCAAATACTTTTTTTCTAACCAAGATCAAATGCAAAGTTTCACGACAGCTGGCAACAATTACAGTTAAATGCTAGCTATCATATGTTTGCTTTTGCCCTTCCCCCCTTCCATTTGTATACTCCAGCATGTCTGCAAGGTATTTGCAGCAATTAGTTTTGGGAACTTGTAACTTCTTATAATAGGTCATACTGATACATAGTTTTGGTGTATACATTGTTCTGCTATGATGAGAGCTTGCCAAAATTAATTGCATAGGTTAATTTCTGCTGGTAGGCCTAAACATTTTATAAGTTTGACATCAAACAGAGATTGCCATATAAAATTTATAGTATTGAGAGTACGCCATGTCTGATAATTACTTTGCCTAGATAATATTTGGAGTGAAAATTTATTTTACATATAATATTGTGGATGAATATAGTAAGGTCTTAGAAGTTATACCATCCTATTCCTTTATCCTGTACCCATTTTCACTTGTTTTGGTGTCTCCAGTCAGTCTTTTGTCCTGAGCTTCTTTGAAAAGCTATAAACAACATGAAGCATATCTATTAGGCAAGTACCTGGTCTAATTTAAACTCTACAGATATGAGTATAGATGGGCAGATGGCATTACTATTAAGAAACCAATAGAGGTATCTGCTCCAAAGTATGTTGAGTATTTGATGGATTGGATTGAATCTCAGCTAGATGATGAAGCAATTTTTCCTCAAAAGTTAGGTATGTATAACATATCAATGAAGCTATAGGGTTACTTAGCTGAATTTTCCTAATTGTTACTTACAGCTTATGTGGATCACAGCACTGTTTCAATTGACTACTGCGTTGCTGCAGGGCTTTCCTTTCCACCCAATTTCCGAGATGTTGTGAAGACAATTTTCAAGCGATTGTTCCGTGTATATGCTCACATCTATCACTCACATTTTCAGAAGATAGTGAGTTTGAAGGAAGAAGCCCACCTGAATACTTGCTTCAAGCATTTTGTTTTGTATACCTGGGTAAGTGGTTAAATTCAGATGCAGGAAGAGAAGGCATGCTTTTGGAATCAACTTGGCAACTATTATCATTTTGCATTTTTGTTTCCTCTTTTTGTCTTTCCATTTTGGGCCATATTCTTTTTTGTGTGTTGCTGTTTGGCAACAGAATTAATAGGCCGAGAATGCTATCTTGCGGTGCAGGAATTCCGTTTGATCGACAAAGCAGAGCTAGCCCCTCTCCAAGACCTCGTTGAATCTATTATACAGTTCTAATGTTGTCCTTCCCTTATCTTCTTTTTAGGGAGGTTAGACATTGAAATTTTGGGTACACATGTTGTTGTGCTTATCTTGTGATCTTTGTCTGTGTGGAAAATTTGCTAAATGAAAAATCTTTTGCGCTCTCTTCTATTTGTCTCTACTTCCTTGTGATGAAAACTCTATAGTATTGTGAATCGAGCAAAATAACAGATGAGATTAATTGCATCATTGTAGTTTCTAGCAGATATTACAAAGTTTTAATTTTTCACAAATCTACCGGGGGAAGAAGAAACTGGAGCTATTATTTGATTGCTGTAAAGCGCTCTATTGCCATTGTCATGGGCTTTCCAGTTTTTCAAGAATGCTTACACCATATTGGGAGATATTTTTGTCTAAGAACCATGAACGTGCTTTGCTGTAACAATTAAGAAGTGAAAAGCAGAAGAGGAAGAAAGGACGAGACAGAGACGAGAGAAATGAGTCAGACAGCACGCCCCCGCAAGTGAAGGCAATATGCCTTTTTATTAAAGATTAAAAGTGGCACATGAGTAGGAGTTTTGGTTATTCTATAAAAAGCTTTACTTTTGAAAAAGTTACTCTTTTTTTTTTTTTAACTATTAAATCTATTTCGAATTTTTATAATGGATGGCTTGAAAGAATTTCATATGCTATAAAAATCAAAACTTATTGACATTCTAAACTACAACTATACAACTAATTCAGCTTGACCTCCTTGTCTTACTTTTAACATCATTAAGTATTGAATAAAACGAAATTTTAGAAAGTAAAAAACAAAAACGTAACTAAGCCTTTCATTTAGAAGTATGGTCAGGAATGACGTATGATGTTTAATTTTCTATTGTGTGGAGAATGTTACTTTGAGTTTGTCTCTGCTTATCTTTAGTTTAGAGTGAGGTGAAGTAATTTAGGTGGTTTTTAGTACACTGTTATATCAAATAAAAGATAATATAATATAAAAGTATTATGTTTAGTATGTTGAGTCTAAAGTTGTCATGCATTGCATTGATACAATTGATACTTTATAATATTAACAAAGTTAAAGGAGTATGATTATTATTAATTTAAAGTTATATGGCATATCATTCAAAATTTTGCATTTTATTATATCGATATTTGAATGGTCCGATCCTTTATTTAAAATATCAAAATCAAAATAAAACAGTGTAATAAAAGCTTCTTCAATTTGTTTTTTTTTTTATTTTTTTTATTTTTTTGCTCCTAGTAATCTTATCTCTCATGGTTTATAGCACTCGATCTTTTTTGGTATGGTGCCCAAAGGATTCAATATGTGTTTTTTTTTTTACATTATTCAAAATTTTCCATTAAATCAAACTTAGTAATTTTGGAGCTGAAAAGTGTTTTCAAATATAATTTTTTAATTTTAAAAATGACAAAAAAAAAACACGTTCGACAATGTTGCTCTTGGGAAGTGCGTTTTAAAAATCATTGTTTTAAAATTTGAGGGCATTTTAACTATATATTCAAAACTTCAAATTTTAAATCTTTAATTCTCAACTCTCAATTTTAATACTCTAATTTTAAATTCTAAATTTTCAACCATCAATTCTAAACTTTAAACTTAAACCCTTAACTCTTAATTTTAAAATCTAAATTATAAAATCTTATCATAAATCTTATCAAAACTGTTTTAAAAAATTATTTCACAAAAATAAAACCAAATATGGGCCTTGGTAATTCAAAATTTTAAACATTCACACCGTGCCCTCCATATATAAGTATTTTACATATTTATTATATATAAACAAAATATTATCAGTTCAGAATAATTTAGACTAATAAAATGACTTTTGATAACCAATATTCACCAGATAAGAAGCCATTAATACGGTAAATAATGTAATTATTGAGCTAATTTTTTATTAAATTTTACAAATTTTTTTTAAAAAGTATGTAGTTATTATTTAGTTTTTTGAAAGGGAATTATTATTTAATTAAGAGTAAGTAATTAAATTCAATTATCTTAAAACCAGGTGCATCTATTTTACGTTGGCACTGGCGGGAAAATGGAGCCATCCGGTGAAGTGTGCGGGAGAAGCTTTTGTTTTCAACCCAAAAACCTAAAATGCTATCTACAGTGTGAAAGGTACCAATGGCATTAAGAACTAGTTTTCGTCCGAATCCAATGGTTTTCCCTCCTTAGCTCCACTGAGTGTCCGATTCTCTGATTATCTACCTCTCTTCTCTACCCAACCCCATGTCGGTTTCACGTCCTGGGGAAATGGCTCCAACTAAAACTACCCCCAAAGCCTTAAAACCCATCCTCAATAACATCGTGCCCATCACCCCTTCCCAAACCCACGAACCTTCTGCTCTACAATTGCTTTCCCCCAACCCCCCTTCTTATTCTCCGGAACCACACCAACTTTCAGGGTCGGTAACTGCTGGGTTCGGTTCTGATTCTGTTCCGGTGTCGGGGACGGTCCGGAGGCGGAGCTTTCGTCTTCTTCTCGCCTCCCAAATGGATTTTGCTGAATGCCCGGTAGCAGATTCAATATCCGATCGTTGCTGCAAAAGTAATGATCACTCTTGTGCGAATCGGAATCGCTTATTGACCGACAGCGGCAAGGTGGAGAGAAAAGTTGCAGGGGAAGTTGGTGGCCCCGGTGTGGGTTACTTGGATAATGAAGAAATGGACTTGGTTTCCAGTGGAAGTGGGATTAGGGTTTTGGAACCTGTGGAAAATATTGACGAAGCGAAAGTAGAATTGTTGAATGAACTGAGTGGAAACGGGTCAAATTCGGGGAGTTGCGGGTCGAAGTCCTGTAAGGCAAAGGGGAAGAGAGAGTTGAGTATGAGTGTTGATTTAAATGGTTTTGAATCTAGGGGAGATGAAAGAAGCAAAGGTTTTCTGAATCTGCGATCAGGAAAGAGGATACTTAAGAGAGGAATGGATTCAGCGAATCGTGAAGACAAGACTGTTGAAAAGAGTGAATGCCGAGGGCCTAACGATGATGATTTGGGGAATGGTATATCCATTGACGAGGATGGTGCTAGTACTGATAGGCGCGGTAGGAAAATGAGAAAAGAAGATAAAGGAAAGAAAGAATTGGGGAAAGATGATTTGCCATCAACTGAAAATGCAGTTCACATGGATGGTTATAAGTCAGCTGACACAAGGCAATCGGAAGGAGGTGATAAAAAAGGCAAAAGGAAGTTGTGTGGTGGCAGTGAAAAGGGCAATATTACTGAAAATGTGGATGCAGGGCCAAGTTGTGGTGATTTGCTACCTAATGTCATTCGAGAAACTGAAGTGGGCCTAGAATCCAATATGAAGTATTCGGGCGATAATAGAATTACAGATTTCAATCTTTTGGAAGAAAATGCAGCCTCACAAGGTCAAGAACAATTGAGAAACATTGATACAAGAGAGCATGGTTCAAGAAGGAATGAATACATGGAACGTTTCAGGGATATAGCCAGGGAAAATGCTTCTCGATTTGCTCATTTTGCAACTTATGAAGAACATGATGGTTCATCTGATGAGGCTAAATTGGAAAATGAAATTGAAGACTGGCCAGGTCCTTTCTCTACTGCTATGAAAATTATTAAAGATCGAGCAATGAAAAGCATGAAAACAGGTGGTGTCTCTTCAGAAAATCTTTTACCTGTATCCATAAAATGGGTTCCTAAAAGGAATCAAGGGCAAATTGGAGCTAGATTTCCAATTCCGTCGCTGCAAGAACTATGCCTTAACATTCTTGCCAAGAATGCAGATGCAATTGTTTCACTTGATAACGTCCCAGATGCTCAGAGGCACAAGCTGAGTCAGATGCTCTGTGATTCTCGAAAAATGAACATTCACTTTTTTGAACTTCTTGTTAGTGGATCTCCCACAGAGATTCGGCTAAGAGATTGCTCATGGATGACAGAAGAACAGTTCACAAAATCTTTTCAAATGTGCAACACTACTGGTTTGGTGGTATGTTCCGTAAATTATGTGATAGCTTTTAGTATTTCTTGCAATTATATTACATTTTTAATTTAAAGTTTGAACTCTGAGTCATGTTTCTGTAGGAATTCTGATTACGAGTCTAATAATATAGTTTATAAGTGTGATCTTGAGATATATAACAGAGGAACAGAGAGCTACCCATAACTAAAAGCAACATTAAATAATCTGAATGTTAGAATCCGTACTGGTTTAGGATATTTTTATGGTACAAAATGGCTATATTGATCTAGGCTGCAATTTCAGCATGCCATATTCCCTTAGCATTGATAATGTGTATGATTTTTTTTTAAGATAGAAAAAGAATTTATTGATGAGAAGAGAAGAAAACAATACAACCACAGATAACAAGAAGTCCTTCCAAACCAGAAAACAAAAAAATAAACAATCAATAGCTCAAATCCCTTTGTAAATCCACAAGGAAAATCCCCATAAGAAATCCATTTGCTGAAACCCACATGGAGGCAGAAAAAGTAACCCTCTTCCAAAGATGTGATGGGAAAAACTTCTGATTAAAAACTCTCGCATTCCATTCTGCTCAAAGACACCACAAAACAACAAAAATAGCATGCTGCCAAAGAACTTTATGCTTCTTGGTCCCAAAGCCATTATACTTAATAGCTAATAAACACTCTAAAGTAGGGGGACAATCCCAATTCTCTTTGAAAATGCCAAACAGCCTGCTCCAACTCTGCCAAGCCACTTCACACAGCAAAAAAAGGGATGATGTGTATGATTTAACACTTCTTCCCTATCTAATATGGGTGGATATAAATGATGAGAGATGCTCTTCTTAAATGGAACTATGATAATTTATTAGTATGACCTGACAGTTTTAACTTTATATCTTTTTGTTGAATGCTTATTTCTGTTTAACATCGGAAATAGCTCCCTCTACTCATACCCATGTTGACTATGCTTGTCTTAACCTATCTGGCATCAATTCACTTTTTCATTTCTTTGCAATGTAACCAACTTTGAATTGGATGTAGGAGTAAAAGAAACAAGAGAAGGGGAATTGGAGCTAATAATTTTATTCTCCTTTTATAGTCTTGGAGGCTTGTTTTGTTGTCAAATTTTAATTATATGGTAGCTTTTAGCCTTAGTTTTTGTATTCTCTGTTTGTTTTTTAAGTTTTGATTTACAGTTTCTTGTCAGCTTCTAATTTTAAAACTCAAATGAGCCGAATTCTAGTTATTTCTTTACTTGTGGAATAGGTGCTACAACTTGACCAGTGTGGGCGCTGTATGCCCGATTATGTATTACTTGCTACCTTGGCACAAGCAAGACAATTACCTAGATTAACAAGTTT